>JANCRA010000091.1:1660923-1864975 GCA_024362935.1 Setophaga petechia | reverse complement strand
AAATATATTTAATTAATAATAAATTTAAATATATTTAATATTATTATTTATAAATTTATAAATAATAATAAATCAGTAAATAATAATTTACTGCCATCTCTCCCTCACTACAGATTCATTTTAGGACATACAGAAATAATTTAGAGTTTCTGATATGTGGTAATGTGATATTCCATCTTTTCTCTACGAAGTAAAAAACCCCCAAAACTAAACCCATAAACAAAACAACTGCCAATAACTTCCTATGTGGTACTTCCATGTTTTCCTCAATTAACAAAAAAAAATTACCAAAAAATTACCAAACCCCAACTGTCCTGTCCTCAATTAACCAAAAAAAAATTAACAAAAAATTACCAAAAAATTACAAAAAAAAAACCAAAACCCAACGGTCCAGTCCTCAATTAACCAAAAAAAAATTACAAAAAAATTACCAAAAAATTACCAAAAAATTAACAAAAAATTACCAAAAAATTACCAAAAAATGAACAAAACCCAACTGTCCTGTCCTCAATTAACCAAAAAAAATTACCAAAAAATTACCAAAAAATTACCAAAAAATTAAGAAAAAATTACCAAAAAATTACCAAAAGCCAACTGTCCTGTCTTCAATTAACAAAAAAAAATTAACCAAAAAATTCCCAAAAAATTCCCAAAAAATTCCCAAAACCCAACTGTCCGTCCTCAATTAACCAAAAAAACCCCCCAAAAAATTAACAAAAAATTACCAAAAACCCCCCCAAAAATTAACAAAAAATTACCAAAAAAACCCCAAAAAATTACCAAAAAATTAACAAAACCCAACTGTCCTGTCCTCAATTAACCAAAAAAATTACCAAAAAATTACCAAAAAATTCCCAAAAAATTAACAAAAAAAGTACCAAAAATACCAAAAAACTACCAAAAAATTACCAAAAAATTACCAAAACCCAACTGTCCTGTCCCAATCTCCACCCACGTGTGTGCATCACCGCCTGACAGAAACAACCACAGAATTTTTCCTTTTTTCTGCATTTTTAGCAGCTCTTAGTGCCCACAAACCCGGGGGTACTCACTGGATAAATATTTCCTTTCACCAAATAAGATTTTTCTGGTTTTAGGAGCAGATAATCCCCCCGGAATGGGACAATCCTGGGCTGGGGGCTGCAGCCGCTGATCCGGGCCAGGCGGTCGGAGTGGAGCCCAGCACAGGTCACAATGTGCCCACAGTGCACCTCCTGCCCCTGGGGGGGTACAAAAAAACACCCAAAAAATTAAATTAATTAAAGAAATGTTATTAATTTAAAAGAAAGAAATAGATAGAATGAAGGAAATAATATTTATTTAGGGTATATTAAAAATTATATATAGCGGAGTGGAGCCCAGCACAGGTCACAATGTACCCACAGGACACCTCCTGCCCCTGGGGGGACAAAAAAACAACAAAAAATTAAATTAATCAAAGAAATTTGATTAATTTAAAAGAAAGAAATAGATAGAATGAAAGAAATAATATTTATTTAGAGTATATTAAAAAATTATATATAGCGGTCGGAGTGGAGCCCAGCACAGGTCACAATGTGCCCACAGGACACCTCCTGCCCCTGGGGGACAAAAAACACCCCAAAAATATTAAATTAATAAAAGAAATTTGATTAATTTAAAAGAAAGAAATAGATAGGATTAAAGAAATAATATTTATTTAGGGTATATTAAAAAATTATATATAGCGGTCAGAGTGGAGCCCAGCACAGGTCACAATGTGCCCACAGTGCACCTCCTGCCCCTGGGGGGACAAAAAACACCCAAAAAATTAAATTAATTAAAGAAATGTTATTAATTTAAAAGAAAGAAATAGATAGGATTAAAGGAATAATATTTATTTAGGGTATATTAAAAAATTATATATAGCGGAGTGGAGCCCAGCACAGGTCACAATGTACCCACAGGACACCTCCTGCCCCTGGGGGGACAAAAAACACCCAAAAAATATTAAATTAATTAAAGAAATGTTATTAATTTAAAAGAAAGAAATAGATAGAATGAAAGGAATAATATTTATTTAGGGTATATTAAAAAATTATATATAGCGGTCGGAGTGGAGCCCAGCACAGGTCACAATGTGCCCACAGGACACCTCCTGCCCCTGGGGGACAAAAAACACCCCAAAAATATTAAATTAATAAAAGAAATTTGATTAATTTAAAAGAAAGAAATAGATAGGATTAAAGAAATAATATTTATTTAGGGTATATTAAAAAATTATATATAGCGGAGTGGAGCCCAGCACAGGTCACAATGTGCCCACAGTTCACCTCCTGCCCCTGGGGGGACAAAAAAACACCAAAAAAATTAAATTAATCAAAGAAATTTGATTAATTTAAAAGAAAGAAATAGATAGAATGAAAGAAATAATATTTATTTAGGGTATATTAAAAAATTATATATAGTGGTCGGAGTGGGGCCCAGCACAGGTCACAATGTGCCCACAGTGCACCTCCTGCCCCTGGGGGGACAAAAAAACACCCAAAAAATTAAATTAATCAAAGAAATTTGATTAATTTAAAAGAAAGAAATAGATAGAATTAAAGGAATAATATTTATTTAGGTTATATTAGAAAAAAATATATTAAAATTCTATTTATCGGCTAAGAAAAGCATCCAGGAAAATCCCACAGGCATTTATTGAAATAAATAAAATTTATTTAACTTATTAAAAAAAAAACCAAAAATTTCTATTAATCTGCTAAAAAAACATCCAGGAAAACCCCACAGGCATTTATTGAAATAAATAAAATTTATTTAACTTATTAAAAAAAAAATCCAAATTTCTATTTATCGGTTAGGAAAAACACGCAGGAAAACCCACAGGGATTTATTGAAATAAATAAAATTTATTTAACTTATTAAAAAAAAAATTCCATTTATTTGCTAAAAAAACACCCAGGAAAACCCCACAGGCATTTATTGAAATAAATAAAATTTATTTAGCTTATTAAAAAACCACCAAATTTCTATTTATCGGCTAAGAAAAACATCCAGGAAAACCCCACAGGGATTTATTGAAAGAAATAAAATTTATTTAACTTATTAAAAAAAAAAAATTATCTGCTAAGAAAAACACCTAGGAATACCCACAAGCATTTATTGAAAAAAATAAAATTTATTTAACTTATTAAAAAAAAAATCCGGATTTCTATTTATCAGCTAAGAAAAACATCCAGGAAAACCCCACAGGGATTTATTGAAATAAATGAAATTTATTTAACTTATTAAAAAAACCAAACAAAATACATCAAAATTCTATTTAACTGCTAAAAAAACCACCCAGAAAAACCCCACAGACATTTATTGAAAAAAATTTTAATTTTTTCTTTTTGGAAATTATTAATTCAGCAGAAAAAAAAAATCTGAAGAAAAGGGAGAAGCAGCTCCCTGGAAGGAATAAAAATTTTCTTTTTCAGCCTCACCTTTTTGCTCCTTACAATGACTGGGTACTTCAGGCCTGAAATGGAATCACACAAGAGAAGGAATTACTGGAACAAGCAGAGCAGGAAGGAATTTTGTCCTTTATTAAGGATAAAAAGTTCTTAATAAAATAATAATAATACAATAAAATTAAAAAAATATAATATTATGATGTATTATAATAAAATTATAATAATATAATTATTATAATATTATTCTTAATAAAATAATAAGAATATTATAATATTATGATATATTATAATATAATAATATTATAATAATATTGTAATATTATAATATATCGTAATATCATAATATCATAATAATATTATAATATTATTATAATATTATAATATATTATTATATAAATAATAACAATATTCTTAATAAAATAATAAGAATTTTTATCCTTAATAAAATAATAATAATAAAAATAAAATAATTAATGGATTAATGATAAATGATAAATTAATCCATTATTTTTTTATTATTATTCTTATTATTTTATTAAGAATAAAACTCCTATTAATGAATGAATCCAGTCATTAATTATGACTGGTTTCCTTAATTAATGAATCAAATTATTAACTTAAAGATTAAATTATTAAATTATTAAATTAAAGATTTTGTTCAAAACACAATGAATTAATTGTGTTTTAATTTTGTTCAAAACACAATTAATTAATGAATCCAGTCATAATTAATGACTGGATTCATTCATTAATAGGGGTTTTATTCTTAAAAAATATAAGAATGATAACAAAAAATAATTAATGGATTAATAATCATTAATCCATTAATTATTTTTTATTATTATTCTTATTATTTTATTAAGGATAAAAAATTCTTATTATTTTATTAAGAATATTATTATTTATATTATATTATAATATATTATAATATTATTATAATATTATTATGATATTATTATGATATTATAATATTATAATATATTATGATATTATTATATTTAATATATCATAATATTATTATATTATAATATATCACAATATTATAATAATATTATTATTCTTATTACTATTATTTTAATAAGAATAATATTCCTTCCTGGAAATGAAGGAATATTATTCTTATTTATTTTATTAAGAATAGTATTATTATTATATTATAATATATCATATTATTATTATTATTATTATTATTATTATTATTATTATTATTATTATTATTATTATTATTATTATTTTAATAAGAATAGTATTCCTTCCTGGAAATGAAGGAATATTATTCTTATTATTTTATTAAGAATATTATTATTATTATATTATAATATTATAATATATTATAATTTACTATTATTATTATTATTATTATTATTATTATTATTATTATTATTATTATTATTATTATTTATTATTATTATTTTAATAAGAATAGTATTCCTTCCTGGAAATGAAGGAATATTATTCTTATTATTTTATTAAGAATATTATTATTATTATTATTATTATTATTATTATTATTATTATTATTATTATATTTTAATATTATAATATATTATAATTTATTATTATTATTATTATTATTATTATTATTATTATTATTATTATTATTATTATTATTATTATTATTATTAATTTTTTTTTTATTATTATTATTATAACAAAACAAAACAAAAGCAGCTTTACCATCTTCACTTTCTGCAGGACTTTCCTTGGCCATCTCCATGGCTGTGACCTCAAAGTCCGTCAGGATTGTCCCTCCTGCCTCCTGGACATCTCTGCCATAGGACTGGGCCACTTGTCTGAAATCCACGATTCCAGTGCAGGGAGAATCCAGGGCCAGCAGCCCCTGCAGGGTTTGAGACACAGGAAGAGGAAAAATTGGAATATTTGATCTGGAATAAAAATTGGAATATTTGATCTGGAATATCTGCAGTGCCATGGGAAGGGAGGGCTGGGGGGAGGTAATTCCATCAGGATGAGGGAAGAGATGAGAATCTTGATTTCATGGTTCAGAAGGCTGATTTATTATTTCATGATATATATTATATGAAAATGATATATTAAAACTATACTACAAGAATAGAAGAATACAATTATATAGCAAAACTATACTAAAATAACCCTTGCAAAACTCCATGTTTCAGAAGGCTGATTTATTATTTTATGATATATATTATATTAAAATGATATATTAAAACTATACTAAAAGAATAGAAGAATACAATGATATAGTAAAACTATACTAAACCCTTGCAAAACTCCATGTTTCAAAAGGCTGATTTATTATTATATATATTATATTAAAATGATATAGTAAAACTATACTAAAAGAATAGAATACAATTCTATAGTAAAACTATACTAAAATAACCCTTGCAAAACTCCATGTTTCAGAAGGCTGATTTATTATTCATATTATATTAAAATGCTATACTAAAACTATACTAAAAGAATAGAAGAATAGAATTATATAGTAAAACTATACTAAAATAACCCTTGCAAAACTCCATGTTTAGAAGGCTGATTTATTATTCATATTATATGAAAATGATATATTAAAACTATACTAAAAGAATTGAAGAATACAGTGATATAGTAAAACTATACTAAAATAACCCTTGCAAAACTCCATGTTTCAGAAGGCTGATTTATTATTTTATTATACATATTATATTAAAAGGATATATTAAAATTATAATAAAAGAATAGAAGAAAGGATTTTATCAGAAGGCAAGGAAAGCAAGGAGTAGAAAGGAATGATAATAAAATTTTGTGACTAACCAGAGTCTGAGCCAGCTGGCTGTGATTGGCCATTAATTAAAAACAACCCCATGAGACCAATTAAAGATGCACCTGTGGCATTCCACAGCAGCAGATAATCAATGTTTAAATTTAATTTCTGAGGCCTCTCAGCTTCTCAGGAGAAAAAATCCTAGCAAAATTGGATTTTTCATAAAATGTGTCTGCTGTCTCCCCTTGTGCTCAGCTGGATCTGGAACACTCCAAGGATGTTTTAGGGAGCAGATCCAAAATATTTACAGGGAAAATGAAAATATTATTTTGCAGAAAATTTCTCTCTGTATCTACAACCTCCCCTAAGTGACACAGCTGCAGCAGAGCAAGCTGCCAGATGAAACAGCCCAGGGAATTCACATCCAGCTTCTCCTTTCAAACAAAGATTAATCAATAACAAATCTGTGCTACACAAACTCCACACATTCCTCCTGCTGTGAAAATAACCAGGCTGAGAAGTGCTACAATAACAACCTCACTGAAATGGGCTGGATCCAAATCCACTTTTATGGATGGGAAGGAATTTTTTCCAGGCTCTTCTGAACTTGAAGCTCAAGGCCAGAAAAGTATTTGAATTAAATTAAATTTTAGAAATGGTTAAATTAAACCATTAATTAAATTAAATTTTAGAAATGGTTAAAATTTGCTAGATTTGTTCAATTAAAAGATGTTTTCACCTGAGAAACAGTTCTCCAAGGTAAGGAGAAGCATGGCAGCCCCTTACCCTGCAGAAGGGCTCCTTCTCCTGGATTTCCTTGGCTCCAATGAGTCTCAGCCCTGGCACGTTGTTCTGCAGCCCCCTCTCGTACAGAGCTTTGAGCCTGGGGATTTCATCCTGCTCCACAGCCACAATCAGCTTGGGGAAAGGAACAAAAGGCACAGAAATGAGCAAAACACAGCAGGGCAGCTTTGGCATCAAGCACAAGGAGTAGGGAATGAGTGAACAATGAATCCAGGGCGTGGAGGATGGTTGGTGCCATTCATTGCACAGAATTTATTGAAATAAATAAAATTTATTTAACTTATTTTTTAAAAAAATAAACTTATTTTATTAAGGATGTTCTTATTGTTTACTTATTTTAAATAAGTAAACTTATTTAGAATTAATTTATAATTAATATAATATATATTATATATATTAATATATATTAATATATATTATATATAATATATATTATATTCAGATAATATATATAATATATTATATATTATATTATATATATTATATAATATATTATATATATTATATATATAATATATAATATATTATATATAATATATATAATATATATTATATAATATATTATATATATTATAATATATAATATATATAATATTATATATAATATATATAATATATATTATATATAATATATATAATATATATAAAATATATAATATTATATATAAAATATATAATATTATATATATTAATATATAATATATATATAATATATAATAAATATAAATTATATATATAATTTATAAAAAAGACTTGTTCTTATATGTTTACTTATTTTAAATAAGGATGTTCATTGATTTGACCCCACAGGGTGGGAGCAGCTCCATAAATTGACAGCACACAGGCAGGGAGAGCTGCTAAATATTAAACACCTTTACCATCTAAATAAATAAATACATCAAAATCAAAAGTTTATACATAAATCATTTAAGTATAAAACTTACACATAAATCAATTAATCAATAGATAAAAATCAATTAACTTCTTTAAAATGGGAAATTGCACTAATATATCACAGAGAATTAAAAAAGAAATGCTAAACTGTAGTTTGAGTTACAATCAACAGACAATATTTGTCAGAAGGAGCCTGAGACTACAAAGCTGCATGTGAGAGAAGTGAATTTGAATTTGAAGAACCACTGGGATGCTTTCAGGAGTAAAACTGAACTCAGCCCAAGATGTGCCAACCTCCAAGGGCTTTGCTAAGAGAGTGGGGCCATGTTCTGCCATGGCCTGAGGGGCATTGTACCCGTTTCATTCACCCAAGGAGCCTGCTCACAGCTGCCTGAGGGGATCACTGCAGGCAGAACCACCTGTGCCAGCTCTGCCCACGGTCCTGCCAGGCCAGCTCAGCCCTGGCACCTCCCCGGGGTGAAGCTCCCCAAGCCCGGGGCTGCTCCAGGGAAAGCTGCTGAAGCTTCACCATGATCCTCCCTGGAATGAACTGCCAGGGCAGTGCCATGGAATCATGGAATTGTTCAGGCTGGAGAAGCTCTCTGAGAGCCCAACTGATCCCTCAGCACTGCCAGGGCCACCCCTGCCTCGTGTCCCCAAGTGCCACATCCACAGGGATTTTAAATCCCTCCAGGGATGGGGACTCCACCACTGCCAGGGCTGGACAAACCTTTCCAGGGAGGAATTTCCCCAAAATCCAAAGCTTCACAGTGCAACTGAGGCCATTCCCTGTGCTCCTGTCCCTGTCCCCTCCTGGCAGGAGCCACAAGGGCCCCCTGAGCCTCCTTTGCTCCAGGCTGAGCCCCTGCCCAGCTCCTCAGGGATTCTCCAGCCCCTGCCCAGCTCCTCAGGGATTCTCCATTCCCTTCCCAGCTCCTCAGGGATTCTCCAGCCCCTGCCCAGCTCCTCAGGGATTCTCCATTCCCTTCCCAGCTCCTCAGGGATTCTCCAGCCCCTGCCCAGCTCCTCAGGGATTCTCCATTCCCTGCCCAGCTCCTCAGGGATTCTCCAGCCCCTTCCCAGCTCCTCAGGGATTCTCCAGCCCCTTCCCAGCTCCTCAGGGATTCTCCATTCCCTGCCCAGTCCCTCAGGGATTCTCCAGCCCCTGCCCAGCTCCTCAGGGATTCTCCATTCCCTTCCCAACTCCCTCAGGGATTCTCCATTCCCTTCCCAGCTCCTCAGGGATTCTCCAGCCCCTTCCCAGCTCCCTCAGGGATTCTCCAGCCCCTGCCCAGCTCCTCAGGGATTCTCCAGCCCCTTTTCCAGTCCCTCAGGGATTCTCCATTCCCTTCCCTGGACACGCTCCAGCCCCTCCTGTGGCCTTGCTGGGAGGGGCCCAGAGCTGTCCCCAGCCCTGGAGGTGGCCCAGCAGTGCCAGCACAGGGGACAGGCACTGCCCTGCTCCCTCTGGCCACCCTGCAAAAATATAAACCATGATAATAAACCACCAACCAATCATCCACCAAATTTTATGTTCCTTTAGCTTATAAAAAGCCTGACACTGAAGATGTCAAGGTGGTTGCCATACACACCCAAGGACAAAAGACTTAGTCCCAACCTTGCTGTTAGTTTTTGGTAGGTATTTACATGCAAGTATCTGTGCTCCAGTGTGATGTCCTGGACACCTTGGTACCAAACACACAAATTCAGCTCCCCCAGGCTCCAGCTGAGCCCCTGAGGCCAGCTCTGAGCAGGCTGTCCCCTCAGAGGTGCTGCTGCACAGAGCCACAGTGCCACCCTGTGCCCAGCCTGGCAGCACAGGGAGCACAGACACAGCTCTGAGAAAAACCCTGCAATTCAAATTTATCCCTCAGGGCCAAAACCTTGGGGTTAGGACAGAGAATCCTGTAAAAACAGCAGCTCAATGCCCAGTGAGAGGTGTAAAACCTGAATTGTGTGCTAGAATAATTGGGAAATGGAAACAGAACTCTGTCTCACTGAGCCTGACCACACCTGGCATGCTCTGCCCAGCCCTGGTCCTCACCTGGCACCAGACACACTGAATTAAAAATGGTTCAGAGCATGAAGACAGCATGAAAAACCTTCCCTCAAACTGCAAGGGATGATTTGGGGGCAGGAGGGGATTATGGACATTACACACATTTCTGTATAAAATTATCTGCAGCTTGGAGAGTGAGGAGAAAACCCACAAGGAGCCCTGGTACCACACACCACAGAGCCTCAGCTTCCAAGGGGAAAGCAGGGAATGCCAGAATTCCTGTACCTTCCCACACTGCTTGTAGGGAATGCCCTTCTGGTCACAGTATTTGTAGCACAGGGCTGCCCCCTGCACACACAGCTTGGCCTTCAGGGAGCCAGGGCTGTAGTAAATCCCACTGTGGATCACACCACTGTTGTGGCCACTCTGGTGATGGGCTGAAGAGAAAGAAAAACACTTTGTTAGAACTCAGCTGTTCCCACTTAACCACTTCTGCTGTCAGAAAAATGAGTTAACTGAGGTCCTGCCTTAAATCAGCATTATAAGACATGATGAGGTGAGAGAACAGCATTAATTAATTCCTCCTCTGGTCTAAAAGGTCAGAGAAACACTGACACAGCCAGCCCTGGTTAATGATAATCCATCACAGCCTGCAGTGTGTTGGACCAACAGGGAAAAAAACCCTAAAACAACAAATTTTTCCTTCAAGAACAAACCAATCAATCAAAACAGGCTAAAATTCAATTTTAAAATCCAATTTTTACAATGAAATGCATCTCCTAGGGCCTCATCCAACATAGTACCTGTCCAATCCACAATTCCTTTGGACATGCTGGCAGGCCTGGGAGGATTTTTGAGTGAACTGGATTAGGTTGTTATTTCCTGTTTGCAAATAGATAAAATAGAGCTGAAAAATACCACAAATACTTTTACTGAAGTAATTTGGTCAGGTTCTTCTCCCTCTTTAAGGTGTGGATGCCCAAAGGTCACTCCTGCTTGGCACTCCCACAGCTGTGTGTCTTGGGGATAAAAAGTCATTTTGTATCATTCATGGAACATCTCAAGAACAATTTACAGCCAGGCTGGTGGAGCTATTTCAGACAAGATTTTGGGCTCACAGGTCCTGTTTGGAGTTAATCACTGCTGTCTATCCCTTGGGATTCTCCCAGCTCCATGCAGGACCTGCTTGTGATTTCCCACAAGCTGCACTACTCCTTATCCTGGTTATTCCCCCTTGTCCTCTCTCCTGCCATTCCCCACTGCTGCAGCCCCAGCAGTCACACTGCAGCTTAAAATTTAATTTTTTACTTAAAATTCCCCATCAGCAGCTCCAGCAGTCACACTGCAGCTTAAAATTTAAGCTCTTAAAATTTAAGTTTTTAACTTAAAATTCCCCATCAGCAGCCCCAGCAGTCACACTGCAGATTGCACAGGAGTTTTTAACTCAAAATTCCCAATCTGCAGCCCCAGCAGTCACATTTAAGCTCTTAAAATTTAAGTTTTTAACTTAAAATTCTCCATCAGCAGCCCCAGCAGTCACATTGCAGCTTGCACAGGAGTTTTTTACTCAAAATTCCCAATCTGCAGCCCCAGCAGAGAAGCACAGACTGATGTAACTCTGCTGAGGGACACTCCTTGGGAGAAGGGTGGAAGGAATCCCTGTCAGGGGAGAGCCTTGGCACTGACATGCAGGCTCAAGCTGCACCAAGGGAAATTCAGGTTGGATATCAGGAAAAAGTTTTTTACAGAAAGAGTGATAAAGTTCTGGAATGTTCTGCCCGGGGAGGTGGTGCAGTCCCCATCCCTGGGTGTGTGTAACAGAGCCTGGGTGTGGCACTGGGGGCCAGGGCTGAGCTGAGCTGTTGGGGCTGGGTTGGACTCCATGATCCTGAAGGTCTCACCCAACCCAGTGATTCTGGGAATTCTGTGAGAGCCATCACAGAATCCCAGGATGGTTTGGGATGGAAGGGACTTTAGAGATCACCTCTGAAGAGATCACCTCGTTCCACCCCTGCCATGCTCAGGGACACCTCCCACTACCCCAGGCTGCTCCAAGCCATGTCCTGAAAATTAGAAACCCATCACCCACTTCAACAACAAGGGCAGCTGCTCTCCCACAGCCACTGCTCCCTGCACACAGATATCCACGGGATGCTGAGGGTCAGGCAGAGTGTCCTCGGGCACTGCCTCCCCTGGGTCCCTGTCCCACTCTGTGCCCTGTGGAATTTGCAGGAAACGCTGATGTGGGAAGAGATGGAATCTTGACTCCATGTTACAGAAGGCTGATTTATTATTTTATGATATATATTATATGAAAAGAAAATGATATATTAAAGCCATACTAAAAGAATAGAAGAAAGGATTTCATCAGAAGGCTTGAAAGGAATAGAAAGAAATGATAATAAAACTTCTGACTGAACAGAGTCCGAGCCAGCTGACTGTGATTGGCCATTAACTAAAAACAACCCCATGAGACCAATCCCAGATGCACCTGTTGCATTCTACAGCAGCAGATAATTACTGTTTATATTTTGTTTCTGAGGCCTCTCAGCTTCTCAGGAGAAAAGATCCTAAGGAAAGGATTTTTAATTAGATGTGTTTGTGACACGTACCCAGCTCCTGCTCCTTCTCCAGCACGGCCAAGGCCAGCGAGGGGCGGCGCTGCAGCAGCTCCCGGGCCGTGGCCAAGCCCACGATCCCCGCGCCCACCACGGCCACGTCGAACGAGCTGCGGGGACAGGGACAGGGACAAGGCACGGTGAGAAAAATGTGTATTTTGTGATTGGCTTTTCGCAAATATTCAAATGAATGTTAGATGTGTGGTGTTGGAAAGTGATGCTGTGTCAATTCTCTTAAGTAGTGTGGTAAATATAGTTTTAGGTTATAACAAAATGTTAAAATAGAAACTGTGCTATGTAGGATGCTTTTTTTTAAATAAAGGACTTGCACTGAGATACCAGCCACAGGACACCTGAACCTTTCAGAGAAAGAAATTTATTGCTCCATTTATTTATTGCTCTGTTATCAGGAGAAATGAACTTCTTCCTGCCTTGCTCAGGCCTGAAGACGCCGTCAGGATTCAGAGGAAGAAGCTGACACTGCCCAGACAGAATCCTGTGTTTGAATGGAATTTATGCATCATGGATGAGGTGTATGAATATGCAACAGGCTGTTGTTTTTAATAGCCTGTTAATCCTCTGTTAATGTGGGTCCTTTTTTTGGGCTTATTTTGCCCAGAAAAGGTACCCGGACTGTCCATAACTCTTTGTTTCATCTTGTCCTAATCCAATTGTCCTCTAATTATATTGTTATTTTTATAACAATTTTATTACTATTAAACTTTTAAAATTAAAAAAACAAGTGATTGGCTTTTTTCACAAATAGGGATAGGGGAAGGGCATGTCAGGAATAGAGGGGAAAGGGGACAGGGGAAAGGATAGGGAAAGTGGATATAAGGGAAGGAGATATAAGGGAAGGAGATATAAGGAATAAAGAGGACATAGGGGAGAAGAAAATGGGATAGAGGAAAGGGGAGGTAGGGGTGATTAATAATGTAAAGGGGGAAAGGATAGGGATGACATAAAGGATATAAGGGAAGTGGCAATAGAGAATATAGGGGATATAGGAGAGAGGAAAAGGGGATAGGGAAAGGTGATATAGCAAACATAGAGGATACAGGAGAGAGGGACAGTGGATGGGGGAAACTGATACAGAAAGTGTGAAAAACACCAATTGCATGATTTTAGAATTTTAAAAGTTTAATAGTAATAAAATTGCTATAAAAATAGTAATATAATTAGAGTAATAATAATTTGGACAATTTGGATTAGAACAATATGAGACAATAGAAATGAAGAGTTACAGACAGTCTGGGTACCTCTTTCTGGCAAAATAAGCCCGAAAAAGGCCCCACGTTAACAGAGGATTAACCCTTAAAAACAACAGCCTGTTGCATATTCATACAGCTCATCCATGATGCATAAATTCCATTCAAACACAGGATTCTGTCTGGGCAGTGTCAACTTCTTCTTCCTAATCATGACGACGTCTCCAATCATGAGCAAGGCAGGAAGAAGTTCATTTCTCCTGATAATGAAGCAATAAATTCTCTTTCTCTGAAAGATTCAGGTGTCCTGTGGCTGCTATCTCACTGCAAGTCCTTTCTTAAAAAAAATAACCCACATACATAGTTTCTATCTTAACATTTTGTTATAACCTAAAACTATATTTAACACACTACTTAAGAGACTTAACACAGCATAACTTTCTAACACAACACATCTAATATTCATTTGAACATTTGCGAAAAGCCAATCACAAAATACACATTTTTCACAGAAAGGAACAGGGGAAGTGGATAAGGTAAGAAGAGAGGGGAAGGGGTGAGGGGAGAGGGAAAATTATAGGGATGGGGACAAGGCTAAAGTGAAGGTTGCGGTGACTCGGACAGGGGAACAGCCGGGGTGTGGAAGGTGCCGGGCCCGCCCCGCCGCCCCCCGGCCTCACCTTCGCCGCCGGCTCTGGAGCCGCCACAGCGCCGGGGCCCCGCCCGGGCCCGCGCGGCCCCTCAGCGCCGCCGCCATCTTGGGGGCGGAGGGAGCGCTGGGACCGCGGCCGCGCCTCCTGCTCTCCTCTTCTCCTCCTCCTGCTCTGCTCTCCTCCTCCTGCTGCTGTTCCTGCCCCTCCTGCTGCTGCCCCTGCCCTCCTGTTCCGCTCCGCTCCGCCGGGCAAGGTTCGGCCGCGGGGCGCCGGGGGCAGCCGGGGGGCGGTGCCGGCCGCCCCTGCAGCCGTGGGCCCCGCCGGGCTCACAGCCCCGCTCAGGCCGTGAGGGCGGCGCGGCCTCCCCGTGCTGCTGCTGCCGCTACAAATAACACCGAATAACACCGACTAACACCTCCCTTTTCCCTCTCCCGTCTGCGAGAAGGTGATGATGGCCTTGGGGACGCTCTTGAGGAAGCCGCCGCTGCCGCCGGGCGGCTGTAGATCCTTCTGGGGATGGCTGAATGCCGTGTTCAACAAGTAAGAGTGAGTCGCTGGTTAATAATTAACTTTCAGATCCCTCAAATTCTCTGCGCGGTTTGTGAAGCGGAACAATCAAGTCCCTACGCTGCAGAAAACGTTTTCTGTCATTAATGCTCCTCTTTCCCCTCAGATTGCATGTTTATTGTTGGCAGGGGGTCATTCCATGTTTGCTTCCCCTTCCAGAGCCGTGACCTTCCAGAGGAGGGTGTGGGCTCTGCCCCTGCCCTGGCCACATGGATCCCGTCCCTAAATCCTGCTCTTCTTTGACCCCAAACCTCACCTTAACCAGTAGCACAGTTTTCTTTCCTTACAGACATGGAAGGAAACTGAGTTAAGCCCAGTTACATTTGTATTCTTTTTCTAAAGAGCATCTGCCACTTAAGTTAAAAAACCTCACATCAGATTAATGTGAAAAACATTTGTCTCGTTTTTAAAATTTTAAAAGTTTAATAGTAATAAAATGGTTATAAAAATAGTAATACAATTAGAGTACTAATAATTTGGACAATTCGAATTAGGGCAATATGAGACAATAGAGACAAAGAGTTATGGACACTTCGGGTACCTTTTCTGGGCAAAATAAGCCCAAAAAAGGACCCACATTAACAGAGGATTAACCCTTAAAAACTATAACCTGTTACTTATTCATACACCTCATACGTGATGGATAAATTCCATTCAAACACAGGATTCTGGCTGGTCAGTGTCAGCTTCTTCCTCTGGATCTGACAGCACCTTCCAGGCAGGCAGAAATTCATTTGTTCTGATAATGGAGCAATAAATTCTCTTTCTCTGAAAGATTCAGGTGTCCTGTGGCTGCTATCTCAGTGCAAGTCCTTTCTTTAAAAAAAGTATCCTACATACCTTTCTTTAAAAAAGTATCCTACATAGAGTTTCTATTTTAACGTTTTTTATAACCTAAAACTATATTTAACACACTACTTAAGACAATTAATACAGCATCACTTTCTAACACAACACATCTAATATTCATTTAAATATTTGCGAAAAGCCAATCATAAAATACATGCATTTTTCACATTAAGCACTCAAAATCACCCATTAAGTAATCCATAGATTACCTATTTCTAGTAAATCACATCCTCATTTCTCTGACGCATAACCCGATATTTGCTGTGGAGCACTTTAACTACCCGTGGAGTGATTGTGCCGCGCTCCAGCGGGCTGTGTGTGCTCTGTGTGCGCAGGGTGGATCACGAGCGGATCCGCGCTCCAGCGGGCTGTGTGTGCTCTGTGTGCGCAGGGTGGATCACGAGCGGATCCGCGCTCCAGCGGGCTGTGTGTGCTCTGTGTGCGCAGGGTGGATCACGAGCGGATCCGGGCGGTGGGGCCGGACCGGGCGGCCTCGGAGTGGCTGCTGCGCTGCGGGGCCCTGGTGCGGTACCGCGGCTCGCCCAAGTGGCAGCAGGACTACAACGCGCTGCCCTCGGGGCCCCTGGGCCGCTACAAGATCGAGGCCATCAACGCCACCGACTCGTGCATCATGTACAGAGGCTTTGAGTACCTGGGTAAGGCACACGTGCAAAAACGGCCGTCGCTGGTTTTTGGAATGTTAAAAGTTTAAGAGTAATAAAATATTTATAAAGATAGTAATGTAATTAGGGTAATAATGATTTGGATTAGGACAATATGAGACAACAGAAGCAAAGAGTTATGGATGTCCAGGTACCTTTTTCTGGGCAAAATAAGCCCGAAAAAGGACACACATTAACAGAGGATTAACCCTTAAAAACAACAGCCTGTTGCATATTCATGCATCTCATCCATTATGCAGAAATTCCATTCAAACACAGGATTCTGTCTGGGCAGTGTCAGCTTCTTCCTCTGAATCCTGAGAGCATCCTCATAGCTCAGCAAGGCAGGAAGAAGTTCATTTCTCCTGATAATGGAGCAATAAATTCTCTTTCTCTAAAAGATTTGGGTTGCTGCTATCTCACTGCAAGTCCTTTCTTTAGAAAAAAGTATTCTACACATCATAGTTTCTATTTTAACATTTTGTTATAACCTAAAACTATATTTAACACACTACTTAAGAGAATACAGCATAACTTTCTAACATTACACATCTAATATTAATTTGAATATTTGTGAAAAGCCAATCACAAAATACACATTTTTCACAGTACACACTGTGATTGTTCTTAATGGGTTTCATTTTAATTGCATCAAAATACGAATAATGGTGTCATTTTCTCATTCCTTAGCAAGATACTCATAAATAATTTGTGGGGGTTTTCCTGCTTTGTAAATATTTATCAGTCCCCAGGGTTTTGCAGGAGCTGTGTTATGAAGTGGAAAGACTTTTGGAACTTCAGCTTTTACCTGAAGTGCCACTAAGGAAGTGCCACTAATTTTGATGAGTTTGTAGCAAAAAGCACTATAAATATTATTTTTTCTTCTGCACCAAGGGATGAGTTTGGTGTCGTAATTCTGCTCATTATCCAGGCATTTATGATGTCTTCAAAGACAAATAAAATAGAGATTCTCTTAAAAATAAGAGATAAACAAGTGTTTCAGGTGGTCTTTAAATGATAACAGAAACCAAAAAGGGAACAGGCTGTTTTATTTTTTCATAGCAAGGGACCCCGAATTCCTGGCATTAGCACTTTCTTATGTCAGTCATTGTTTATTACCCAAAATTGTGTAGATTTTTTGTTCCTTGCCCATTTCAAAGCTCTTGAAATCTTACTGGAACAATTCAAACCCCAAGGTTTTCCTAAATGTGAAGTGCCACAAAAGGACTTTGGAGATTGATTGTGTGTTACAGCCCCACTGGGTGGTTTTAGGGGCAGTTGTTAAATTGAGAATTTACCAAGCAGCACAGGCTTGTTCGTGTTCAGGAACACAAAATCAGGGAAGGATTCTGTGCTTTTATTGCTTTTATTGGAGAGCTCTGGGTGTCAGGGGTACAGACCCAAAGCTGACTCCAGCATGGGTTCAGGATGAACATGGTTTTATACCCTTATCCTTATATAATTACATATTAATTATTAAACTTCTATTGTTCTATTGTATGCATTGATTTCATCCAAGCATGGATTTGTAATTTTCATCAAAGCCCCCAACATAGTTTTTATTACTCTTGTTGCAATTAAACAGTAATTATATCTAATTACCAAACAATCATCACATCTAACAATCCTGTCATTTATCATGGGCATTCAGTGATTATACAGGTGCAGCCTAACAGTTCCCAGGGCCTACCAGGACTATCCTTCCTTTCTAACTCCCCTGAATATTCCATGATTTTAGAAACATTTTATCCCTATAGTACCAGGCTGGAGCTGGAATTCTGGAGCAAACCCTCCCCTGTGCCCCTGCAGATGGCCTGGAGCACGTCACAGACATCAGGCTGGAGAAGTGCATGTACATCCAGGACCAGTGTCTGCAGAGGCTCAGCGAGACCCGCAGCCTGCAGAGGAGCCTGCAGCAGCTGAGGATCATCTCCTGTGGCAACGTCACTGACAAAGGCATCCTTGCACTCCGCAAGCTGGCGTACGGCAGGGACTGAGCGCCCCACAGCTCCCTGCCCCCTGGGACTGGGACTGGGATTGGGACTGGGACTGGGGTTGGGATTGAGACTGGGACTGGGACTGGGACTGGGACTGGGATTGGGACTGGGACTGGGACTGGGACTGGGATTGGGACTGGGACTGGGATTGGGACTGGGACTGGGATTGGGACTGGGACTGGGATTGGGACTGGGACTGGGACTGGGACTGGGATTGGGACTGGGACTGGGACTGGGACTGGGACTGGGACTGGGATTGGGACTGGGACTGGGACTGGGACTGGGACTGGGACTGGGATTGGGACTGGGACTGGGACTGGGACTGGGATTGGGACTGGGACTGGGATTGGGACTGGGACTGGGATTGGGACTGGGACTGGGGCTGGGACTGGGATTGGGACTGGGACTGGGACTGGGACTGGGATTGGACTGTGCTGCCTGCAGGGGCTCGAGGATCAGTAATTATTGATCACTTGGCAGCTGTTCTGAGTCCTCTCCTCAGCAGTTCTGTGTGGCACAGTTTGTGTCCTGTAGCTTTCAGTGCTTCTCCAGCTCACAGCTTCCTGTCCTGCCTCAGGGTCTGGGACAGACCTGGGTGCTCAGGACTGGGATGCTGCAAGCTAAAAACCCCAAACACCCACTCCAGAAACAAACCTTGAGTAGAACCAGTTAAATACCAGAAATTCCAGTCACCATTTAAAATACTCAAAACTGCAGTAGAATAATTTCTCCAATTTCTCTGTCAGCAATTCAATACTAGTTGTCCCTTTTCTTTTTGAATATTTACAGGAACCTGGAATATTTGTATCTGAGTGACCTTCCTGGGATCAAAGAGAAAGAAACAACCTTCCGTGTCCTTCAGCAGGCACTGCCCAAGCTGGAGCTGGAGCTGGATTTGGAATAAACACAGCAGCACATAACTGAGATGTGATTCCCTGGGATTTATCTTATTTTGCATCAATGAAGTTGTAGACACCACTGTGCTTCCCAGTAAGCCCAGCTCTGCCAGTCCAGCCTCAGAGGTGGATGTGACCTTTTAAGACATCATGCAATTAATTTTTATTAAGCTTAAACTCAGTAGTGGATCAACAGCAGACAGGGCAGGCCTCTGTTTCCTGTTTTCCTAGGAAGCTCTGGATACCTCAGTCAGAAGTTCTCAGTGTTTTATTGCACAGCAGCAGAGTGGCCCTGGGGGGATGTTGGGGTGTGTGTGGTCAGTGCCTGCTGTTGGTGCTGTTCCCTCTGGGAGATTTCACCCAGCAGGTGGGTGCTGATTAATAAAAGAGGTTCTGGGTCTTGTTTGTTTCTTCACACTTGGAGTTTGTCTGGTTCCATGATCTGCTGGCAGGCAGGGTCACCCCTCAGAGCTGCTGAAGGGACACAGCTCTGTGTGCAGGAGCAGCAGCTCTTGGACACAGCCCTGGGAATGTGTTTGCTGTGTGCTGATGGCCTGCAGCAGCTCTGGAGGTGCATCCTCATCCCTCCTGATAAATAAAAGTCATTGAGAATTGTTGAGGTTGGAAAAGTCCTCTGAGATCATGGGAGTCCAAGTGTTCCCCCAGCACTGCCAAGGCCACCACTGCCCTGTGTCCCCCAAGTGCCACATCCAGGCAGCTTTTAAATCCCTCCAGGGATGGGGACTCCACCACTGCCCTGAGCAGCTGTGCCAGGGCTGGACAAACCTTTCCAGGAAGGAATTTCCCCAATACCAAACCTAAGGCTTCACAGTGCAACCTGAGGCCGTTCCCTCTGCTCCTGTCTCTGTTCCCTCCTGGCAGGAGCTGTGCAGAGCCACAAGGGCCCCCTGAGCCTCCTTTGCTCCAGCCTGAGCCCCTGCCCAGCTCCTCAGGGATTCTCCAGCCCCTGCCCAGCTCCTCAGGGATTCTCCAGCCCCTGCCCAGCTCCTCAGGGGTTCTCCAGCCCCTTCCCAGCTCCTCAGGGGTTCTCCAGCCCCTTCCCAGCTCCCTCAGGGATTCTCCATTCCCTTCCCAGCTCCTCAGGGATTCTCCAGCCCCTTCCCTGGGCACGCTCCAGCCCCTCAATCCTTTCTTGTGAGAGACAGAACTGCCCCAGGATTGGAGGTGGGGCCTCACAGGTGGCAGCACAGTGGGAATGGCTCCTCCTCAGGGCGATCTCGGCATTTTCACTCAGATCCCTGGTTCTGGGCTAGGGAAGGGCAGCAGGCAGTGACTCCCAGCAGTCAGGTGCACGGTGCTGGCTCAGAGATGTTTTCCATGTGTAAGGAAACAGAAGGCCAACAGGCACACACAGGACATGGCATCTGTCCCACTGAAAGGGCTTTAACTGCTGTGGAACACAAAATGTACTGGAAAAACACTTTTGCTCTAAGTGTCAGTAAAAAGAGGATGTTCTTGCCCAGTAGTAAAATTTTATATAGCAAAATACTTCCAGTAAATAGGAAAAAGCTACATTTCTTATATTCAAAATCATCACAATATTAAATTCTGAGATTCCACAAACCCCAGTCGTTCTAATACAAACACTTAGGTAGAATTCCTGCCTGTGTCTGGCCATTGTTATAAATTACATTCATGATTAGTTTTGATAAAATCATTTTTATAACTACAAGCAAGTGCCCTCACTCTTGTCAGAAGCAGAATTCAAGGACGAAACTTGCAGGAGGAGCTCTGGAAAGACTAAAGAAACAGCAGGGATATTGCAGTAGCAAATATTGGATATTTACTGCTGTGCCTGTGGAGCCTCTGGAGCCCCAGCAGCACTTGGAGACCTTTGAGCTCTGGAAGGGCAGGAGTGAGCCCGAGAATCTCTGGAGCTGAGACCTCCCAGCCTGGGCTGCACCAGCACAGCTCCAGCCCTTCAGCAGCACAGGCACAGCTCCTCACACTGCAGGGACCTGGCCCAGCCTAAAGCAGGAGGGACCTGGGCCAGCCTAAAGCAGGAGGGACCTGGGCCCAGCCTAAAGCAGGAGGGACCTGGGCCCAGCCTAAAGCAGGAGGGACCTGGGCCCAGCCTAAAGCAGGAGGGACTCTGGCCCAGCCTAAAGCAGGAGGGGCCTGGCCCAGCCTAAAGCAGGAGGGACTCAGGCCCAGCCTAAAGCAGGAGGGGCCTGGCCCAGCCTAAAGCAGGAGGGGCCTGGGCCCAGCCTAAAGCAGAAGGGGTTTGTGTGTTTGGCAAGGTGGAGCTCTCCTGCCAAGTCTGAAATGCAGGGACAGTTTTAAATTTCATACTGTAAGCACTGGGCTGGGGTGATCCTGCAGCAGAAGGCATCAGGAATGAAAGCAGAATAAATTTGCCTTTGTACACAGAACACTAAGATGAGCTTGGAGTTGTTTCTGCATCACTTCCTCTCCATCAATGACCCAGAGGAGAGGACAGATCACTCTGTACATGCCAGAACTTTTAGTCATTGAGTTTTCCACTGTGTATCCTCCATTTATAAATCCTGGATGAATTCAAACAACTGAGTTCTGATCTGCCACCTGGTCAGATGTTTGGGAAGTGGTACT
Organism: Setophaga petechia; assembly: GCA_024362935.1. NCBI lineage: Eukaryota > Metazoa > Chordata > Aves > Passeriformes > Parulidae > Setophaga > Setophaga petechia. The sequence goes on along the minus strand of JANCRA010000091.1, from coordinate 1,843,095 downwards.
TTGATTTCCTTGTCTTGCAGCAGTTCTTCTTGCTGTCCAAAGCTGGGAGAACTTTGCTGCAGGTCAGCTGAGGCAGGTGCTGTAACTGAAGGAAAAGTTACACCACGTGTATTTGTTTGGAATGGGAATAAAGCACACATGGAATCAATTTTCACACGGAATATGAGCTATAAAACTATTCCTGCTGTAATCCTGTGCTTTTCCAGCTAAGATCCTGGGGTTTTATGACTGGACTCATTAAAGAATTCCATTAGGCAAGAAAAATGTCCCAGGTGATAGAAATGGAAGAGGCCAATCAGTGTGACCCAGAACTGGCACCCTCCAATTCTCCATCCCTCACCTCCAACCTCCCTGCCTGTTCCCAGCTCAGCTCAGAGCTGCCATGGGGAATGTGGCTCCCAGGAACAAAGCACTGTGGAATGAGGTGCATTGTGAGGCAGGATGTGGGGACTGGGGATGGAGTCTGGAAAAGCCAGAGCAGCAGGGAGACTTTGCTTGGCAGCTCCAGCTGCAGAGACACCCAGTGCATGGGTAAGGTGTGGAACTGTTACAAACAGAAGTGGTGTTTATTCCATCTCCATAATTCAGGATTAAAAAGCACCAGAGTACTCAAATTCAACCAGTTTGTCCAGCCCTCCTGCTGCTCTTTGTCAGGAATGCACATTCCTGGATGAACCTTGCTGTGCCAGGGCTGAGCTGTTTATCCCCAGGGCCCCACAGTGCAAAATCCACTTTGTACAGAGTTACTCTTTAGCCAGGGGGTGTTTCCTCCTCAGGACAGACCCCAGAGCAGCCCAGCACAGCCCAACAAGAGAGCAGCCCCTGCTCAGGGGACATTCAGCACCATGCAAGGCTCACCCCTGGCAGGTGCCTCCGAGGCAGCCTGGGCGGTTTCCCAGCGCCCCTCTGGTGCTCTCTGCCCAGCTCTGCTGCCTCCCTGAAGCTGTCAAAGTAGGGGTGCTGCAGCAGCTGCTCACAGCTCTGCCTCTCTGCAGGGTCCATCCGGAGGCAGCCCTGCAATAGATGGAGGATCACACAAACACTCCTTACACAGCCCTGCACAATCCCTGTGCCCCCCACAGCCCAGGAGTACTCCCACAGGTACACGTGTTAGTAATTTTTTAATGGATTCTAAGAGTGGCTGTTCAGACTCAGCACGAAGCTTGAGGAGCAGCTAATTATCCAACAATTAAAATAATTAATCCTGAGATGGTTTGGGATGGAAGGGACCTTAAAAATCATCTTGTTCCAACCCCCTGGCCTGGACAGGGACACCTTCCCTACCCCAGGCCAGCCTGGCCTTGGACACTTCCAGGGATGGACAATCCACAATTTTAGGAGGAACTGTGGCTCAAGGAACAGCTGCAATCACATGGGGCAGCAAACCAGGTGTATTTCTCAGGGAATCTCAAACTCAGTCCCAGACTCTCACACCAGATTTGTTTGTCCCAGTGCTGGGCTCCTCCACAAGCTGGAGTTTCCTCACCTTCATGAGAGCCAGTGCAGAGTATGAAATATTGGGGAATTTCACTTCCAATGGTTCCTGCAGGGAAAAAAAATAAGTGAATGGACTCATATTAGCAAACTTTTCATTCATCAGGGTACCAAGACCCAGCTTTCCACAGGAACATGAACTGTCCCTCACAAAATGCCTCCATCACTCCATGTGCTGGCAGCTCTGAGGATGTGCCAGCAGAAATAGGGAAAAGCAGCAGAGATTAAACATTTTATGACTGATTTTACACAGATTGTAAGTTAAAATATCATGAGAGGTTCAGCCACCTCCAAATAATATTCTTGTGCACACTGGCAGAGTAGGGGACAAAGTTTTTGGATAAGGAAAAAACACTGCACAGCAAAGGACAGGGCAGGGTGGGGAGGAGGGAAGTGCAGCTGAGGCAGCTCTTACCATGATCTCTGGGTCTGGAATTCTTACCCCACTGAAGAACTGGTTGGTGCTGAACACTTGCTGGTGCCTGGGAATGAGATCCCCTTCAACCAAGAATTTAAAAAAGAAAAAAATAAATTAGTAATTTGCTTAATTTTACAGTGCCTGCATTGAATGTGGCTGCATCCTCTGACAAGGCTGATGCCACCCAAGACAGCATCTCAAGAGGTGCAGCATCACCAGGTGAGCCAAGGCAATGTTCTTTGTGACAATTAATGGCAATTAATGTCCATTTGGGCCATCAGTGATCCCACACCTGTGTGACTGTGCTGAAGGAAAGGCAGGGCCACAAGTGTTCCAGCTCCAGGAGAATTTAACTCCTTTTGGGTGAAATTCTCTTTGGAACTCCTGAGGGTGCTGTGCAGGACAGGGCTGGAGCACAGCCCCACCTGAACCTCTGCAGCTTCTCCCCAAGGCAGCATTTTCAAAGCTCAGAGCACCCCAGAGTGAGGAAAATGTTAAAATCCAATCCATAGCAAAGCAGCCAGTACAATGCCAACCCCACCATGGCACAGCTTCACTCAAGGAGCTTTGCTCTGCCTCACTCCAGCACCTGCATCCAACAATCAATGGGAATCTCCTCTGGCTGAAACCCTGCCAGTAAAAATAAATTATAACTGCCTAACACTGGCATTAATGAATTCTGGAGGATGAAGGAATCAGTGATGAACTATTTTTCTAGCTGAGGAGCTTATCTGTTTAAAGCCATTAGTCACCTTTGTAGTTTTATAAACTGCTCAGTTAAAATTACAGCTCTCTGTTTGTTCCAACAAATCTCAGTTAAAAGTTAGGGGTTGTATGTTGTCACCCAAGAAATCAGATGTTACACACCAAAACTGAAAAGGATCAATGGGACTGGATTAGTTTAAGTGTTATGGGGGATAATGGCTCTTTTATTTAACAAACAAATACAGAGGGGCTCCTGAATTCATTGATGAACAACAAGAAACACGTGGAACAGCCAAGCTGTGATGTTCACACTCCCCTTTCAGGCACACAGCCATCAACAGGCACTGACAACACTTCTGAGACCTCCCAAGCTGGGATGAATTCAATCCAGCTGTTCACAGACCACTGTGTTTGCTACCAAACCCTGAACAAACACCTGGATCTTGGAAACATTTATGCAAAACACCCCTGGTCCTTTCTGACCCAGGCACCTCGTGTTTTTGTCTGTGTGGAGCTGCTGTGCTCCCCACCCCAGCAGGGACCAGAAGGAGCATCCAGTGCTCACCAAACACATCCCACATCCTTCCCAACCTGCCCTGCACCAGCCCCAGCTCCCCAGAGGGCAAGGACAGAGGAGGGATGGCTGCAGGCAGTGACCCCAATTCTCAGCCTGGCTCACTGTGAGCCTGGCAGCACAGGAGCACCCAGCTCCTTCTCAAGGACAGGAACCCCTCAAATCAACCAGCACCCTCTAAAGGGAGAGACCTGCGGGGTAAACCCCCCTGGCTGTCACAGACACAGTTAATGAAAAATCCTTTCCTTAGGATTTTTTTCTCCTGAGAAGCTGAGAGGCCTCAGGAACAAAATGTAAACAATGATTATCTGCTGCTGTGGAATGCAACAGGTGCATCTGTGATTGGGCTCATGTGGTTATTTTTAATTAATGGCCAATCACAGTCAGCTGGCTCAGACTCTTGGTCAGTCAAAAGATTTTATTATCATTCCATTCCTTTCTTTCCTTTCAAGCCTTCTGATGAAATCCTTTCTTCTATTCTTTTAATATAGTTTTAATATATCATTTTAATATATCATTTTAATATAATATATAAGATAATAAATATAGAAACATTATATAATTGTTGCAGATATGTTTTATGAAAAATCCTTTCCTTAGGATTTTTCCTCCTGAGAAGCTGAGAGACCTCAGGAACAAAATGTAAACATTGATTATCTGCTGCTGTGGAATGCAACAGGTGCATCTGGGATTGGTCTCATGGGGTTGTTTTTAATTAATGGCCAATCACAGTCAGCTGGCTCGAACTCTGTCCCAGGCACAAGCCTTTGTTATCATTCTTTCTTTTTCTATTCTCAGCCAGCCTTCTGATGAAATCCTTTCTTCTATTCTTTTAGTATAGTTTTAATGTAATATATATCATAAAATAATAAATCAGCCTTCTGAAACATGGAGTCAGATCCTCACCTCTTGCTTCAATCAGGGATCCCTGTGAACACTGTCACATATAATTATATTTATTAATATATTTATATAGCATGTAAATATATATTTATATTAATATATTTGTATTTAATAATATTTATTATTTTATATAAATAATAAATCAGCCTTCTGAAACATGGAGTCAAGATTCTCATCTCTTCCCACGTCCTGAGACCCCTGCGAACTCCAGCACACCCGGCTCCTCCCCATTCCCACCGCAGAGGGAATCCCTCCCTCCCTCCCTCCCTCCCGGGCTCTGTGTGTGCCGGGGACGCTCACCCAGGGTTCTGCGGATCAGGTACAGCTGATCCACGTCCGACTTGCCGGGCCACAGGGGCAGCCCCGAGAGCAGCTCGGCGAACACGCAGCCGATGGCCCACACGTCCACGGGGGGCCCGTACTGGGTGTCCCCCACCAGCAGCTCCGGGCTGCGGTACCACCTGGTGGCCACGTAGTCCGTGTAGGAATCACTGGGACCTGCTGGCTCGGGGTAGGGCAGAGGACACGAACACAGAACGCGGGGTCAGAGCCATGCACAGCAGCCATCATCCATCACCTGTGACATTCTGGGGCACCTCCTGGGCAGGCCAGAGCCGCAGGAGCAGCGTGAGTCACCGGCCACCAGCAGAACACAACTTTGGAAACGCTCGGGATCTCGTAAAAATCAAGACCGTGCTTTCCTCCACATGAAAATCTGCACAGCTCCACAGCAGGGCCCCGCACAGCCCGTGGGCAGTTCTCAGAACCCATGTGATTTGTCTGAAGAGGAGCTAAAAAAACCCAGATCAGGGGGTTGATTTACAACGGAAAATGTGAAGCCATTGTTTGCTGAGGCAGCCGGAGGGGCTTTTCCTGCCAGGGAGCTCCAGCTGTGTCTGCAGCCCTGCACAAACAACGCTGGGCAGCTCTGAGACACCCACGGCCGACCCGCATCCATCCATCCATCATCCATCCATCCATCATCCATCCATCATCCATCCATCCATCATCCATCCGTCCATCCATCCATCATCCATCCATCATCCATCCATCCATCATCCATCCATCATCCATCCATCCATCATCCATCCATCCATCATCCATCCATCATCCATCCATCCATCCATCATCCATCCATCCATCCATCATCCATCCATCATCCATCATCCATCATCCATCCATCATCCATCCATCCATCCATCCATCATCCATCCATCATCCATCCATCCATCATCCATCATCCATCCATCATCCATCCATCCATCCATCCATCATCCATCCATCATCCATCCATCATCCATCCATCCATCCATCCATCATCCATCCATCCATCATCCATCCATCATCCATCCATCCATCATCCATCCATCATCCATCCATCCATCCATCATCCATCCATCATCCATCCATGCATCCATCCATCATCCATCCATGCATCCATCCATCATCCATCCATGCATCCATCCATCCATCATCCATCCATCATCCATCCATCATCCATCCATCCATCCATCCATCATCCATCCATCCATCATCCATCCATCCATCATCCATCCATCCATCATCCATCCACCCATCCATCCATCCATCCATCATCCATCCATCAATCCATCCATCCATCCATCCATCATCCATCCACCCATCCATCCATTCATCCATCATCCATCCACCCATCCATCCATCCATTCATCCATCCATCCATCAATCCATCCATTCATCCATCCATCATCCATCCATCCATCCATCCATCCATCCATCCATCATCCATCCATCATCCATCCATCCATCCCCCGTGCCAGCACCCCCAGCACGGAGCTCTGTTTGTTTGCAGCTGTCACCGCCGGGTCCCGGCTCCCTCCCTGCACGGCTCTGGCATCTCCACCCAGCCCTCAGCACAGCTTCCCTGGGAAAGCACACAGCTCCCACACAGGAGGATTGACACACAGAGGTGAGGCTGGAATAGCTCATCCCACACTCCCAGCACATAAAGATAAGCAGGTAGATAGATATCAGGTAGATAAACTCAGCACTCACTCAGTAACCGAGCAAATCCGAAGTCACAGAGTTTGATGACAGAGTGCTTTGTTATCAGGATGTTCTCTGGCTTCACGTCCCGGTGGATGCACTGGAAGCAGAAAAAGCAGCAAGGTTTGAAGTGTTTAACCCTCAGATCAATTCAGCCAGACCCCCCTGCACACTGTGGCAGGCAGTTCTTCCTGCTGGAAGGGTTTCAGAGCAGCAGGACAGGGACCTGGCCATAGCCCAGCCTTGGGCAGAGGCACAGGGCAGGGCCCAGCCTCAGCTGCCAGCTCTGCGTCCCCTGGGAAGCCCCTGCCCAATGGTTCTGCTGCCAAAGCTCAGCACCTGCTCTGCTCAGCACAGGTGAGACACAGCCAGAGAGGGAGGATGTGACTCCACTGAAATTTATGGGACTGGGGTGTCACATCCAAGGAGAGCATGAGGGAGCTGGGACAACCAAGAAAAGGCTCCAGGTGAAACTGTTCAATGTGCATGAAATACCTGATGGGAAGGAGGAAAGGAGACTTGTAGCCATGATATTTTATGAAAAATCTTTTCCTTAGGATTTTTTCTCCTGAGAAGCTGAGAGGTCTCAGAAACAAAATGTAACCATTGATTATCTGCTGCTGTGGAATGCAACAGGTGCATCTGGGATTGGTCTCGTGGTTGTTTCTAATTAATGGCCAATCACAGTCAGCTGGCTCAGACTCTCTATCCAAGCCACAAACATTTGTTATTCATTCTTTCCTATTCTATCCTTAGCTAGCCTTCTGATGAAATACTTTCTTCTATTATTTTAATATAGTTTTAATACAATATATATAATAAAATAAATCAAGCCTTCTGAAACATGGAGTCAGATCCTCATCTCTTCCCTCATCCTCAGACCCTCGGGTCACAGAGACTGAGCCAGGCTGCTCTTGGTGGTGCACTGAAAGGACACAGACCATGGGCACAGACTGAACACAGGAAATCCCATTTCAACCTAAACAATTTATTTTATCTTTTTTACTGAGGGCATGGCCAGACACCCAAAGAGATCATCCAGAGAGTCTCTGGAGACTCCAGCCTTGGAGCTACTGAAATCCTGACTGGAGAAGTTTCTGAACAGCCTGTTCTAGCTGGGCCAGACTGACTGGAAGGGTTGGATGAGAAGATCAGCAGTTCTGTGATTCTTTGGAGGTGACCTTGTCCTTCACAACAACCAAATTTGGGCTTGGCAAAGAATTTCTGCTGATCAAACAAACAAAAGCTTCATTTCTTTTGTTCTGCTCAACTCACTGGGGTCTCACTCACCTTGTCCCTCTCCCATCATCACCTCAGAGCAAACCCCTTGGACTTGCCTTGCCAAGCTGTGGTAAATTGTTGTGTCTCCTCCTGAGGACTGAAATGCTGCTTATTAAACACTGTCATGGAGCTCCAAAAAGGGCAGCTGCACAAAACCTCATTACCTGTGATCTACAGCAGCTCAGGCTGCAGCATCTCATTGTTCCCTCTGCTCTCAAACTCCACTAAATCTTCCAGACTGAGCAGGGGAACAGATAAAAGACACAAACCTACAAATCTTGGAAGCAGCAGAGACCTGTGGCCAAGCTCCTGTGGCTCAGCTGGACGTGATTCTCTCAGCAAAGACAAAACACCATTCCAGGGCCATCTCCTGCCCCACTCTTCAATCTCAAATGTTGGCAGATGAACAAAAATAAAGACAATTAGAGCTAAGTTTGGCTAAAGAGCTTCTTCAAAAGGCTTCTTCTCCTTCCCTGCTTCTTAAAATGTTTCCACTGACGTATCTGACACGCACACAACTCCAGAGAGCAGAGGAGGGAGTAAAAAGGATTTACTGTGTCTGAGTTTTGAAATCTTTTCACTGGTGCCATGATTCAATCCCATGCCAGTAAAGTGAGGCATTTTCTGTGAAATCCAGCTGATGAGCTGGGAGGGCAGGTTCCTGAAGGGCAGCAGTGGTGCAGGGCCCAGGGAATCACACCAGGACCATTCCCACTCCTCCTGGAGGCTTGTCTGAGGTCCTTAGAGCAAATCACTCCCTGACAGCCTGGCCAAGGGGCTGTGTGACAGTGGAGGCAGCTGGTGTGGGTGTACACCAATATTTCAGATGTGTTTCCTGTTCAAAACAGGAGATTCCACCTGACTCCATCCCATGAAAGCCCTGGAATCAGGAAAATGCCAACAGAACCCCACTCTCTACTCCAAGGTTCCAGCAATCACTGGTGCAGCTCAGGGGACTCACGTTGTGTTTATGGCAGAAATTCACAGCCTGCAGGGTCTGCCAGGTTATGCTCTTCACCAGGTACTCTGGAACCCTGTTGGGAAACCACAGTTTTATTTATAAAACCATTAATAAAAGCCATTAATAATGAATTCAATATTTCAGGGGAAATGAGTGCTGACATTGTGCAGGGATCTCTGAGCAAAACCATCAGGGAAGTCAGGAAACCCTTCCAAAGCCAGCCAGTGCAGCAAGAGAAGAGGATTTGTGTCTGGTACCAGGGTCACAGCCAGCAAGGGCTGCCCCTGTGCCCACACAGCAAAGTGTGTGAGTCCATCCTGTCCTACAGCTCCTGCCAATCCTGAAATGCCAGCAGGAGTTTCTGCCTCAGCACCTCCCAGGGCTGGAGCTGCTGGAGTAGCCATGGTACAGATCCATGGAATGCTGCCATGGCACTGCTTGGCCAGAGTGGAGAGGTGAAAAAGGGCCAGGCAAGGGTGCTGAGAGCAGAGGATAAAGCTCTGCTGTGGTTTGGATCCCCCTCCTTCCCTCCCACAGCCAGCAAACAGCCCCCTCTCCTTTCTTTCAGTTACTGGGCAACAGTGCTTGAACTTCCTTGGCTGTGTGTAAACATCTTCAACAACCCCAGGGAAGGCAGGAGTGACAATCTTGGCATTTTCCAACTCAAACACAATTGTATTTCACATGTTTACTGCTGAAAAGCTTCTGATTCATAATAAATAAAAACACTACCCCAAACTAAACCAAAACAATGCAAGCCTGAGTTTTTCTTTCACACTTGGCTGTCAGTGGGTCAGTGACACTCTGCTGACACTCTGAGCAGAGATTCCTTCCAGAAACACCCCAGAATGATAGGAGTGCTGCTGTGACAGCTAAAAAGGGGATGGAGTTGGTCAAATGAGCTGGAATCAGCCCATGCCCACCCATCTTAACCTGACCACAAAAGCCTTGACCATCTGCCCTAGCAAAGCAGAAAAGCAAAGCACACAGCCAGCTGTTACATGTTCCTTCACACCGGAGTTGTTCTGATAACATTCAGCAAATGGGAGGCTTTTCCTTCGGGAGAGTTTTCCATCCCCTCCTCAGATTGCAGGGAACAGGTTCAAAGTGGGGTGGCAGCTGCTGGGCAGCTCACAAAGCTCTCAGCTTTGTCACATGCTGTCAGCAGGCTCCTTCCTCCTGGAGAAAGGCAGTAAATGACAAAACTCTTGTTTACTCAACCCCCCGTGCTGCAGCAAATTCACAGCCCCAGGCCTGTGAAAGGATTTATGGATCTCTGCTTTAGCATTTCCCCAGCACCAAGGCACCTGGATAATTAGGGACAGAGGGAGTGGCATTACAAGGTATGGGCAGAACAAACCCTGTGTGGAGCTCACAAGTGGTGCAAACACCTGTTTGAAGAGGAGTTTTGCAGAGTTTTGCATTTACAAAGTGTACACAGAACAAACCCTGTGTGGAGCTCACAAGTGGTGCAAACACCTGTTGGAAGAGGAGTTTTGAAGAGAGAAAAAAACCCCCAAAACCTACAAGTTTTGCAGAGAGGTGCAGGCTCAGCTCTCGGGAATTACTCCTCACTCTGAAGGGCTCAAAAGTGTAAATGTGGCACGTGGGGACCACGATTTAGTGGTGAACACGGCAGTGCTGCACTAACAGCTGGACTCGATGCTCTCAGAAGGCTTTTCCAACCTAAATGATTCTGCAAGTCCCTGATTCTGTGTTTGGGTGCCCAGGGCCCGCAGTGATGGCAGCAGTGGAAGGAGCAGCCGCTCCCAGCCCAGGTTTGCTCTCCCCGGCACCCGGAGCCCTCGCAAGGAGCAGGACAGAACGACACAATGTGTCCCCAAGCCCGGTTCACTCTCCCCGGCGCCCGGAGCCCTCGGAAGGAGCAGGACAGAACGACACAATGTGTTTCCAGCCCCGGTTCGCTCTCCCCGGCACCCGGAGCCCTCGGAAGGAGCAGGACACGATGACACAATGTGTTCCCCAGCCCCGGTTCGCTCTCCCCGGCACCCGGAGCAGGACACACTCTGCTCCCCAGCCCCGGTTCGCTCTCCCCCTAAGCCGGAGCCCTCCGAAGGAGCAGGACACGATGACACAATCTGCTCCCCATCCCCGGTTTGCTGCTCTCCCTCACCCGGAGCAGGACACACTGCGCTCCCCGGCACCCGGAGCCCTCGGAAGGAGCAGGACACAATGACACAATGTGCTCCCAAGCCCCGGTTTGCTGCTCTCCCTCACCCGGAGCCCTCGGAAGGAGCAGGACACGATGACACAATCTGCTCCCCATCCCCGGTTCGCTCTCCCCGGCACCCGGGGCCCTCGCAAGGAGCAGGACACAATGACACAATGTGTCCCCAAGCCCGGTTCGCTCTCCCCGGCAGCCGGAGCCCTCGGAAGGAGCAGGACACGATGACACAATGTGTTCCCCAGCCCCGGTTCGCTCTCCCCGGCACACGGAGCCCTCCCAAGCTCGGCTCGGCGCTGCCGTCTCCGGGGCTGTGCAGGAACGCGGCTCCCACGCCGCTCTTGTGCCAAACACAGCAACAGAGCCAGACCCGGGCACTGCGCTGCTGAGAAACTGTCGGAACTCAGTACATCCCTCTGGGGACCCCTGCCAGGGGGCTCAGAGACCCTGGCACGCAGCCCAGAACACCTGTGGGTCTGATTATGACCCGTGGAGCAAATTACCAACCTTATAGGAAGACCAGCAAACCACAACAGTTTAAGTAGTGTAATAATAAAATGATCACTAGGTGAAAAAGTAGATTTTGGGGTTTTTAGGATAGGGGTTTTGGGGACAAGATGGAGGGACTTGGGGGCGCCCAGCCTTTTTTCTTCTTCTTCACTACCTCCATCTTCTGCTGTGATGTTGGCACTTAGAGATTGGTTTAGAGGAGAAGCTCACTGTCTAACATAGGTGATAGGTATTGGAAAGTAATTGTAAATGTGTTATATGTACTTTGTAGTATAAAGAGATAACACAGCCCTGGGGGCAGGCAGAGTGCCTGGGACTGTCCTGCTGGACGGAGCTTGGCAGGGCAGGAGAAAAATTTTTTATAGATGAGATACAATAAACAACTCTGAGACCGAGAAATGAAGAAACTCCAACTCATCCTTCAAACGTGCAGGTGAAACAGAGACTGTTCACATGTCTTGGGGCTGTAACAAACTGCAACCTCCCGAGAAGAAACGTGTCCTGTAATGAATGAGATGGCTCTGAAAGCCCCGGGGCAGCAGCACGGGCAGCCCCCTGTGCATCACTCACCCGCGGGGGTGCCTGTCCAGCTCCTGCAGCACGGTGTGCTCGCAGTACTCCAGCACCAGGTGCAGCCGCCGCTTCCTCCGGAACACCTCCAGCAGCCTCACCAGGTTCGGGTGCTTGAGTTGCTGCAACACACGGGGGGTGGGCTGGTCAGAACTGCACGGATCTGTCCTGCAGGGTCACAATTCCTTGAGCTGAACCCTTTCCACAAGCACAGCTCAGCCTCTGTGTATTTACTTTGGGCACTGACATCAATGGGTGGGCAACCAGCTGTGCCCAGTGCTCCATTTATCCTTGCCCTCTGGCACTGGGAAGCCCCAATGTCCCCCTTGTCCTTGGATATTGGGATGGAGCTCCTGGCTGGGAGGGTGGGAAGAGGCTGGCACAGGGTGCCCAGAGCAGCTGTGGCTGCCCCTGGATCCCTGGCAGTGCCCAAGGCCAGGCTGGGCAGGGCTTGGAGCACCCTGGGACAGTGGAAAGTGTCCCTGCCATGGCAGGGGGTGGGATGAGATGATTTTTACAATCCCTTCCAACTCAGCCATCCTGAGATTCTGTGGTTTCAAGAGTCTGCAAACTCCCACTCCATGTCCCTTGGCTCCTGGCCACAAAAATCCCTTGGTCTGCAAGGTGTTCACTGGGCAGAAAAGTGATTTATCAGGCCCATAATTTTCTACTGATGAAACAGAATCTCACTCCATCTCTGACAAACAGGAGTTGCCTAAGCCAGGAAGTGCCTCAACAAACAAACAAACAAACTGTCACTATTTGCAGAGAAAAAGCTGAAAAGAGTCAAGCAGGTCTGCACTTGTTAAAGTCAACAGTGATCAACACAGATCCTGCTGTGCCTGGCTGTGGTGGCTTTGGATCCTTAAGGATGATGCAGCTCCCAACTGCTTTACAAGGGACTTCTGCCATGATTATTTTCCTTTTCAGATGTTTAATATAATTTAAATCTTAATGTAAATCTAGCATTAATCACTGAAATAATATAGCTGCATGTCCTGTGTTTACTTTGGATAGGAGAAAAGCTTTGGCTGCTTCTTCCAAAACATAACTGAAAAATAATTATGCTTTTTCCTAGACAACTGTTTTCCTAGGATAGCAGGTGTGCAAATCATGAGCACCCTGGAAAAAGTGCAAAAGTGAGACTTCCCATTTCTTGTAACACAAAGCTGAAGTTACTGCGTGCCATCACCCAGCAGCAAGTTTGTAACAAAGAAAAGGAAATATTTTTTTTCACACAACACATTCCTAAAGCCTCAGGACACTATGGAGACCAAATGAACACAAGAGTTCCAAAGAGATGGGACAGAGTCCCAAAAAATCTGCAGATGGATGAAGCAACAGGCACAGCCTTTGCTGCAGAATCCTTGCCCAGAAACTGGGGGTGTGAAAGGAAACCTTACCCGATCCTCTCCCCCTTTCTCCCGGGTCTCTCCATGCTGGATAGACCTGGGGTGTGACTGACTCACTGCAGATGCTCCTGTGCTTTTATTTCATGGGGAAAATAAAGCCAGAAACTGAAGGAGTAACCCATTTCTGAAGGAGTAACCCATTTCTGTGTGAGGATGGGCGCTCACAGAGAGGTCAGGGAAGGATCAGCAAGGACAAGGCTCCCTGGTGCTGGTTCTGCTGTCATTTCCATGTGGAATACCCGACCCTGCACAGCCCCTGGCATTCAATCCACAGCTGGATCCTGCACATCCAGGGGCTCAGAAAGGGCGTTTGAAAGAGGAGCTGGGGCAGATTTCTCAATTGTAGAGCAGGGAGAGCTGTGTCCCCTGGCTGTCCCCCTCCTCACGCTGCCTAGCCTCACTTTTTGCCCATGAGTTTTATATTGGCTCCAACTGTTCTGGGGACTCTCCCGGACGCAGAGGGGTCTGTGACACACACCAAGGGCAGAGCTGTGCCCACACCGGCCAGGACACGGCTGGCTCCATGGGGACAGAGCCTGGCTCGCTCCCTCTGTGCAGGGCACACCGTGACCGCGCTGATGCTGCTCCTGCAAAGCCTGGCGGCTGCTCATGGCCGCGCCTCAGCTCCCACCTGCTGCTGCCTGCCCTGGCCGGGATCACCCGGCATCGCCATCCCTGGACAACAGGGTCGGACATTCCCTGGCAATGGCTTTCTCCCAGAGGAACTGAGTGACCTGGGCACTTCATGGTGCTCCTTCACACCCGTCTCTGCTTTCCCCATCACCTCACACATGCCCTCATGCCCCGGCTCTTCATGGCTGCCCTCACACCTCGTCCCCTCACGACGCCCCGTCCCCTCAAGACGCTCTGTCCCCTCCTCGCTGTCCTCACACCTTGCAGCCTCACGATGTCCCTTCACGGATGTCCTCCCACCCTGACCCCTCACGACCGTCCCCGGCAGCGCCCTCAGGGCTGGCCGCTCCCCGCCGGGGCTCGCCATGGCGGGCACAGCCCAGCGGGGTCCGTCCCGCCGCGCCCGCCCACCTTCAGCATGCGGATCTCCCTCAGGGCGATCTTCCGGATCACCGGGTCCTCCTCGGACTCCAGGAATTTCTTGATGGCCACAATCTGCCCCGTGTCCTTGTTGCGGCACTTGAACACGACGCCGTAGGAGCCCTCGCCGACCTTGCCCAGCTTTTCGTAGCGCTCCATGGCCAGGCGGCCCCGCCACACTCCACCGCCGCCTCAGAGCGGAGCCGGGGCGGGCCCCGGGCGGGGGAGCCTCCCCGGCGGGCACGGCCCCAGGAACCGCCCCGGGGACTCCGCCAGGCCCGGGGCGGTCCCGGGGGAAGGGAGGGAGGGACAGCGGGGATGCCCATGGCCGCTGCCGGGGTCACACGCTGGCTCCGCGCCTCACGATCCTCCCGGGGTTCATGCCCCGCAGCGCCGTGTTCATGGAGGCACAGAACCACTCATGGACTGGGTGGGAAGGGACCTTAAAGATCTCCCAGCTCCATCCACTCTGCCATGATCACGTTGTTTTTGCACCTCTCTGCCTGTCCAGAGGATCGCTAGGTTTGACTCCGTTTTCCTGCAGGGTTGGAAGAGGGAACATCCTCCCACCTCCCACCTCCCACAGGGTCTGCCAGCCTCGGGCAGCGCCCGCACTTCTCTCTGGCTCCTGGAGGGCTCCCCTGGAACATCTTCCCACTGCACGGTTCCAGTGTTTGGGTCTCTGCCACTGAATGGGCTCCTGCCAGCAGCCAGACCCTTCCTTCAGTCGAGATTTCCATCCCTGACCATCCTGTTCTCTTTCCTGCTGCACCCAGCTGGGTCCCTGGATCCTCATCCCTCTCCTCATCCCCTGACCAAAGTGGCATTTTGTGCTGGTAATTGCTTTCAATATTAGATCTGAATATGAGTGTGGGCACCCCACTCCATCTCATGCCTCCTCCCTCTCCAACCCTTTCCTGAGGTGCTTCCCAACTCAGAACAAAGACCCACTAATTATTCTTCTTCCCAAGCCACATTCATTAGGGACGTGCAGTCCTCACATTCCAGCTGCCAAGACTGACCCCACCAGAGTTAACCATCTCCTGCAGAGGAGGAATATTTATTTATATATTTTATACTTTAAAAGAAATATATAAATAGAAATATTTATTTAGAAATATATTTATAAACAATATGAATTATTTATAAATATAATTTATATTATTTATAAATATAACTGCTGGTAACTGGCAGTTGTGTTGTCCAAAGCCACATTCATTACATTATTTTTTCAGCCTCCTCAGCAGATCCCTGAAGATCTGGGATACAGGTAGAGCACCTGAAGCAGCTGCAGCAAACAGCCCAAGTGTGTGTTTACACAAGGTGTAAACTGCTCTAGATCCTCAGCTGTTTCCCTACTCTGAGCAGCCCTTTGGAGCCCACCAGCCCCTGCTCTGTCCCCAGGTACAAGGCAGGAGCCTCTGCTTTTCCAGCCAAACAACCCCGGAGTGGTTCCTCGGTGCTCCCAGGTGACTGGGCTGGGATAAGGTGTCCCTGTGGGAATAACTTGTCCCCGGGGCTGTGATCTGTCCCTCCTGTGCTGTCCCCAGGAGCTGCTGCTGGCTCCCCGCAGTCTGCAGGGCAGGAACGGCGGCGCCAGGCCCTTCCCACAGCAGCCACAAACCCGGGGCTGCCTGGATCCTCCCCAGAGCCCTCTGGCCGAGGCATTGTTCCCACAGAGTCACCAGGGCACAGATCAAATAAAGCAGTTTATTTGGCATAGACTGAACTGCAACAGAAATTCCCGTGGAACAAAAGCCTGGTTACACAAACTGAATGAGTGCAGTTATGAGTCTGTTACACCTAAGGACTAAACAAGGTAAAAAAAAAAGCACATTTCAGAGTCTCCCAGTCTGGTCCTTTCCATCCAGAGACACCGTGGCTCCCCTGATGTGTTGTACCTTTCTTCTTTACAGAGATGTCAGCACAATTCCAGCTGTATTTTTTACTTGCAAGGAATTTGGTCAGGAAATCCAAAGAGATGAATCCACAGACTGCTTTTCCTATGCTGTTTGTACTTCCAAGAGCTCTGGGAGCCTGTTTTAAGGCTTTCAAGTTGGGTACATGACCTCGTGCATCCAATAATTAAAATTTTGATAAATGTTGAGTGAGGAAGGAGGGGCTGAGCAAGCTTTTGATCATCACCCCTGAGCTCCCCCTGTTAGGCTTTCTCAAGCCTGGTTTAAATTCCAGAAAAACAAAGGTACAGACAATACCAGACTAAATTAAACAGTCAAACACAAATTATACTGATCAGAGTCACTGAGGCTGGCTGGAACACACAAATCTGCTCTGTGGTACAGAACAAAAGTGAGGTTTTACACTAGGAAACAGCATCTTGCAGATCATGCCCAAAAATGCCACTGTCTATGAAACCAGCACTAAGCATTTCACAACATGCCATTAGAAATGCTTCAACAGCTAAAAAAGGTTTGATTAAACAAAGAATTTCCTAAGTTTATTCTTTAGGATCCAGCAAAACATCAGCAATTCGTGTCAAAGAAAAATACTTTCTGCTTGTTATTCCTGCATGACAGTGTCATGACCTAAGAGTTATTTACTCCAGTTATTCCCCATAAATATTCAGATTTTATTTACAGGTTTCTCTAGTCTTTTAGAGATCTCCTTTAAGTATTTTCAAAGATGAAGCTGAAATTACCTTCTGTAGTGAATGAGGTAAATTAAAAAGTGTTTGCTCTACAATATCTACACCTGGCGCTTCACTTCACCTGAATTTTTGTTTTAAAGACCAGGAGAGGCACCATTTGAGGTTAATCACCAGTCACTGTTACCTGTGGAGAAGTAATTTCAACACTAGAGAACTCTTTTAGAAGCCAAAAATCACACGCCCTGCTTTTAATATTGCTGATCAATTCCAGCTGACCACCCCTAAAGCACATTTTTCATGCTCTGTGGAGTGATTTATAAATTTCCTCTGTACACTTAGTACTCATTAAGCTTTGACACAGTGTCAGAACTGAAAAGCTTGACTTGATTTGGATGTCAAGTCAGCAAGAATTAGTTTGGAATGACAGTGGCTAAAATGCTGAATGTGTGCAGGGCTGTTTTCCCCTCTGGACCTTCCCAGCTTGCAGCTGTCCTGAGTTAGGAGATGTCCCTGAGCCATCACGTGGGCCCAGACAATTCCTCCCTGCTAAATTATGGATCAGGGAGCTGGATGCCAACACAGCACCAAAGCACTGCCAGCTCTCACACACCTTTCCTGCTCTGCTCAAATGACCTGGGAATTCCAGCCTCTCCTTCCTAGGCAGCAGATCTCAGGAGCTGAACAGGCATTTAATTAAAAAACCCCTTCAATTCCAACGTTTCTGAGCATTGGAATTCTGCACCTGCCCGAGGAGTGTTCACATCAAAGCCAGCAGGGTAATGTGAGGTAGTAAAACCAGATGCTCTCCTGGAGTCAGTCTACATTTAATGGTACCTCAAGAATTGTAATTAATGAGGAAGACAAAAGGAACCGATGTGACTCTTCAATGGAGAAAAAAGAAAGGAAAAACAAAAAAATGCAGGTGACCAAAAAGTGATCAAAGCTTGGATACAGAATATGGTTGTTATCATGTTTATTTATACTCACAGCTGGGGCAGCAGCCATCCCCAAAGCACAGCAGCTGCAATGCTGCTCGGGCTCAGCTGTGGCTCCAGGTCCCCTCTGCAACAGCATAAATAAACCACACGTCGTGGGCAGATGGATACATGATACTTTCATTCATTAAGGATGATGACCTGCTACAATTTCCACTTCATGTCACAAGGCTTATCCCTAATTTATGAAAATAAAGCATATATGTTTTGTACATTTTTATATATATATGTATAAATATATATATAAAAAATACACACTGCCAGGCAACTTCACACACATGCACACGCACACACACGTGGATATTGTACACAGCCACCCAGGAGCAACAAGTCTGATATCAATATTCTACTTTGTGTACACACACCCTACGTCTAGGAAGTAAGAAAATCCCTTTTATGGCAATTCTGCAGGCAGAAAAATCAGTACAAAATACTTTGTTGTACAAAACTGCATTTTTTTTACATGATCACCCAACACGGTAACACACCCCTCAGTAATGCACTACATCCCTACAAAGAAAAAGAATAATCAAATCTTTATACAATTATAAAAAAAAAGTAAGCTGCTCTGCAACCTTCCTTTGCTAAAAGTTAGACATTACCCCATCCTAGCAGCAGATTAATAAATAAGGATTAAATAGTCTATTATACAAAGCCATACCCAATGGCAGATTTAAAACCAAAAAGCTTTGCAGATACTTTCACTTCCTACACAAATCTTTGTTTTATTAAGAATAAGACTCAGTATAAAACAGGGCAACAGCCAGCACTAGATCTGTATCTACAGAATAAAAGGAAAACCCAAGGGAAGGGGAATATTTAACAGTTTATGGCACCTTTACTGCAGACCACGTTTCAAGGCTCTGTTCCCCTAGAACTAATGAGTAAAGGGCTCTTTATCTCAGCTTTTATTAAGCAAACTCAACATAACCAACCACACAGTGGCAAGAGACAGAACCAGCTGTTCCCAGCTGCAAAAATGGATTGATTCCCAGCCCAGAGCCCAGCACAGCTCGGGTGCCAGACAAGGAGCAGCCCAGTCCTGGTTTCCTGGTGCTCCTGGGTCCCAGATCCCTCTGGGGCTGGGCTGGGTGCTGCTCAGTAGCTGTTCTCATGTCCAGCCAGGATGTAGAGGTTGCTGTGAGCTGTGGGGTTTTCTGTGGGTCTGCTCTCCAGCACAACCACTCTGCAACCAAACACAAAGGGGATCCACAGTTAGGGGCAAAGAACAGCTCCTGGTGTAACTCCTGAGGAGGAAACTCAGGGGTTTCCACACACTGGGGATAGAGGTTCTCCCAGATATCTTGGGTGTTTCATTCTTTACCCAGTTCCCTCATTTTCCAGCATCACTTCTGATAGAAACACTCAAGAACAAGATATAGAAGAAGGGTTGGAACTGGATGATTTTAAATGTCCCTTCCAACCCAACCCATTCTGTAATTCCATGATCTCATCATCTGCAGCCCAAATGTTTATCCCTCCTACATCTTCTGATAAGCAACTTCAACAATCCTCCTTCCTCCTAAATATTTATCACCTCATGGGCTCACAGGGAACACAGAACCCCATTTCTGCCTTTGTCCTGCTGGCTCGTGTTCCTGTGGCCACTCTGGACAATGATTCTACAGGTTGGGGATAGAGGTTCTCCCAAATATCTTGGGTGTTTCATTCTTCACCCAGTTCCCTCATTTTCCAGCATCACTTCTGATAAAAACACTCAAGGACAAGATATAGAAGAAGGGTTGGAATTGGATGATTTTAAATGTCCCTTCCAACCCAATCCATTCTGTAATTCATGATCCCATCATCTGCAGCCCAATGGTTTATCCCTCCTACACCTTCTGATAAGCAACCTCAACAATGCTCCTTCCTCCTAAATATTTTTCACCTCATGGGTTCACAGGATCACTGAACCCCATTTCTGCCTTTGTCCTGCTGGCTCGTGTTCCTGTGGCCACTCTGGACAATGATTCTACAGGTTGGGGATAGAGGTTCTCCCAGGTATCTTGGGTGTTTCATTCTTTACCCAGTTCCCTCATTTTCCAGCATCACTTCTGATAAAAACACTCAAGAACAAGATACAGAGGAAGGGCTGGAACTGGATGATTTTAAATGTCCCTTCCAACCCAATCCATTCTGTAATTCATGATCCCATCATCTGCAGCCCAAATGTTTATCCCTCCTACATCTTCTGATAAGCAACCTCAACAATCCTCCTCCCTCCTAAATATTTATCACCTCATGGGCTCACAGGATCACTGAACCCCATTTCTGCCTTTGTCCTGTGGATCATGTTCCTGTAGCCACTCTGGACAATGATTCTACAGGTTGGGGATAGAGGTTCTCCCAGGTATCTTGGGTGTTTCATTCTTTACCCAGTTCCCTCATTTTCCAGCATCACTTCTGATAGAAACACTCAAGGACAAGATATAGAGGAAGGGTTGGAACTGGATGATTTTAAATGTCCCTTCCAACCCAATCCATTCTGTAATTCCATGATCCCATCATCTGCAGCCCAAATGTTTATCCATCCTACATCTGCTGATAAGCACCCTCAACAATCCTCCTTCCTCCTAAATATTTATCACCTCATGGGCTCACAGGGATCACTGAACCCCATTTCTGCCTTTGTTCCTGTGGTCACTCTGGACAATGATTCTCCCCTGTCTTGGCACATTGACCACTGCTGGACCTTGACCATCAGCTGCTGTGGTTGAGCCTTTGAGCTCCCAAATGCTGAGATTTCTCTGCACCAGTTCCTGCTGGTTTTAGGATTAAACTTGTATCTTTTTTAGGATTAAACTTGTCTCTGCTTTTTGTTTTCCTCAAAGAGTTTCCAAATGAAGTCTCTGAACAGCCTCTGTCCCTGATCCTCACCTCTGCACCCAAGCAGTTCTGGAGTGATCCAAGGTAAAAAGGAGATCCACATGTCACTGGAATGGCAGGAAAACTCCTGCTCCATTTGTACATGGATGGAAAATACAAACCAAAGGGTTTGGCAGTTCCAGGGGCAGATGAGGGAGCAGAGGATCTGGGGTTTGAGAGCAGGAGGTGTTCAAGGCTCTGAGCCACCTGGGCTAGTGGAAGGTGGCCCTGCCCAGGGGTGGAACAGGAAGAGCTTTGGGGTCCCTCCCAACCCAAACCAGTGTGGGATTCTGTGGCTGAAGTGATTGCTGGGCTCACCCCTGTCTGTTCCTACATTTATCCCCCTGGCTGGCTGAGAATCCACAAGGGAACAGGTCCAGCCTGGGGCAGCTTCTGCTCAGGCTGCAGACCTGGGGCCACTGCACCTCTCCCACCTGTGCAGCTGGAAGGGATCAGCTGCATCTTATGGAAAATGTGTGGATTTGGATCACTGGCACTAAAACCTGAGTTTGTGATTTCCAGACCAGCCCAGGTAATTCCCAGCTCACCAGGACAACCCAAAAGCAGGAGCAGGCTTTTCCACAAGTGCACTGGGCACCCTGCAAGCCCAGAGCATCTCTCCTCTCCCTGACATGGTGCCCACAGACAGAGCTGGGCTGGGCTGGAAGCCAGGCCCAGCTGGGAACTAGAAAAGCTGGTTTAAATAAAACAAAAGGTTTCTGTTTCTGCAGGGGGATTACCTGTCTGAGCCCAGCAGGCGGAAAACCCTGGTTTCATCAGATATCTCCTGGGTCACCTGCAGAAAAATGCAGATATTCAATATTCAGATCCATTTCAACAGCACAAGGAAATTTATTGGTCTGAGTTGGAAGAAAGGAAACATTCAAATGCAATTTAATGCAAAGTACAGGACTGAAATGGGTAAACTGATGTTAAGCATTGTGGAATGTGAGCATTCTCACTTGGGAAGAAGAAATGATGCCTCAGGTTTAGTTTTTCTATTTTTCACATTCTGTGCTGCTTTAGTGTGAGGGTCTGGGCTCCATATCAGGGGATGGTTCTGATGAGGTGCAGTTCTGAGCTCTGTGCACAGAGCAGGGAGACAAAACAATTCCTGCTCCAGCTGGGCACCAAGGACAAATGATCCAAATCTCAGCCCAAGAGCACAAACACCGTGGGCTGGAGAGAGAAAAACAAGCAGGGTGGGACTGCCTGGGCTAAAGCTGGGCTGGGACAATGAACTGCAAGATGCAAATGGAGCAGAACTGATCCCAGGGACAGACCCCGTGCCCGCTCGTGCATTTTGGGGCCATTTGGGTTCATCTTGGGTGCAGCCCTGGCTGGGCTCTGGTGCTGCCCAAGGTGGATCCATGGAGGAGATGCTTTGAATAAATCCCTGCTTTATTCTGGAACTCCAGCCAGCCTCTGCTCTAGGGCAGCCTGCACAAGGCACCAGAGAGAGAAGCCCAAAGATCCAGTGGTAAATAAGGAACAGGAGGAATTAAACTGGAGGAATTAAACTGGAGATCACTTACTTCATCTGACTTGAAGCTCTTGCCCTGCATGCCATGTTTCCAGAAGGCCAGCACGCTGTCCTGAAGGCACACTGCAAGGGAGGGACACATCACACCCCATTCCCTGCAGCCCTGTGCTCCCAGAGCCTCTGGAGAACCCCTCAGGAAGTGTAAAAACAAACAGTGCCAAGCAAAGCATGTGGGCTGCTGGAAATGACACATCACCTGAATTATTACAGTCACTTCCAAACACATGAATGATGGAAAATGGGAGTTTTCCATTCAGGGATGGAGACAGCACAGAGCTGCCAGCTCTGAGTGATTTAATTCTGTGATTCTCAGAGTTTATGACAGCAGAAATTCTTGTTTGACAGCTACAATTTAAAATAAACTCCTGTCCTAGTCTAAAGACAGCAGCTTGAGAATTTGATTCAAATATTATTACCCCAGCTATTAAAACATGGATGTGCTATAACTTGAAATAAAATCTGAACTTTTAGATGGCTAACCCAGATTTATGTATTACTAAACCACTTTTTCCTGCCCAGATTTTGTTTCATTGCTATGGAAATGACCAGAAACCAGTCAGGCTTTCAGGAGTGAGCTCCTAAACCCCTGAGAGACCCCAGAGCAGCAAATCACTCACCCACTGACTCAATGCAGAAATCAAAGCTCAGCTCAGAAGCCAACTTCTTGCTTGACTTCAATTTCCCTTGTAAATTCACTATTTTCACAAATTCTCAAGAGAAAGAGAAAAATCAGCATTAAAACCCACTGCTGAAAAGGATTTAAGTGTGAAATACAAATTTAATCTTTCAGGCACAAAGAAATACCCATATTTAACATCTTCAGCATTTGCTAAAATGAAGCCAAGAGCATCTTTGTCTCAAAATAAATACAAAATAAATATTTGTAACACTTGGGGTGGTTTTACACACATGAAGAGGAAAAGTGGAATTATAAAAGCCAGAATGAAATCCCACTTATCCCATCTATCTTTATGGAAATATTACAACACAAATTAATAATGTAGGGAGAAAAAAACCCCAACAAACTCGTGGTGAAGTTCAAATCAACAACTGTGGCAACCCAAGTTCTGCACGAGGTGTGGTGAGTTAGCCAAGGGAATTTGTGTTACTCACTGTCCAGGCAGACCAGGACAGTGTCTCTCTCCAGCTGTGTCACATGAATGGCATCCAACTGCTGATTGCCTGGGGAAAAAACCAGATTATTTTATATGTTATATCACTATTTTATATTTTATATCACTATTTTGTATTTTATATCATATCAAGAGACTCTGCTCCCCCCTCCAAGTTCTTTTCACTCTGCTCTTGTTACTCTGATTTTAAAATTTTTTTTAACTCTGATTTTTAGAGGCTGTAAGATCCCAGAATGTTCTGGGAGGGGCACAAAGCTCTCTGTTCAAAGCAGGTATTTAATAGAAAAACACAACTTTTACTGGATAAAACACATTTTATGCTATGGTTCAGCACAGCTTCCTCCATAAAGAGGCACCACAATAAACAAAAGGACTTTTAATTCCTAAAAACCCACTCTTTTCCCATAAATCCACATCTGGAAAGATTTTTGTGATGATAATAAACTAGTTTAAGAGATTTTTTTTTCCTAGTTTTTACTAATGAAGTTGTTCCTACAGCTGATAAAAAGCAATATTTAAAGGTAAAAATGGACATCCAAGAAAGGCAAGGGAGAAAAGCAGCTGCAAAATATCAACCAGGTCTTAAAAATAACCCAAATCTTTGCTGAAGATAACAACCCTCCCCCAGGGGCTGGAGGATGGACAGGAATCCATTTCTGGGAGTTGTTATGCAGGAAAGGAGGGCAAAGAGCAGGATCCCAGGAAAGAGCCTGGAAGCACAAAGGAGAACCCAACCAGCAGGGTCTGACTGATGTTTAAGGGAATTTAGAAAATAAAAGATTTTTTGTAAGGACAGTTTGTGCTGATGTGGGGCAGGTCAGCACAACAGAGAATCAGGGAATCAGAGAAGAATTGGGATTGGAAATTGCATTAAATCCCATCCCATCCCATCCCATCCCATCCCATCCCATCCCATCCCACCCCCTGCCATGGCAGGGACACCTCCCACTGTCCCAGGGTGCCCCAGTGTCCAGTCTGGCCTTGGGCACTGCCAGGGATCCAGGGGCAGCCACAGCTGCTCTGGCAATCCCAGCCCAGCCAGGAATTCCCAATTCCCAATCTCCCACCCATCCCTGCCCTCTGGCACTGGCAGCCATTCCCTGGCTCCTGTCCCTCTGTCCCTTGTCCCCAGTCCCTCTCCATGTGGGATCAGCTTCCACCTGTCCCAGGCAGAGAAGCTTCCCAAAGCACTGCAAGGAAGGAATTCCCAGCACTCCCAGACTTCCCAAAGCACTGCAAGAAAGGAATTCCCAGCACTCCCAAAGCACTCCAGGGAAGGAATTCTCACCATCCCCAGGCACCAAAGCCCTCCAGGGAAGGAATTCCCAGCACTCCCAGGCTTCCCAAAGCATTCCAAGGAAGGAATTCCCAGCACTCCCAAAGCACTCAAAGGAAGGAATTGCCAGCATCCCCAGGCATCAAAGCATTCCAAGGAAGGAATTCCCACCATCCCCAGACACCAATGCCCTCCAGGGAAGGAATTCCCAGCACTCCCAGAGCACTCCAAGAAAGGAATTTCTACCATCCCCAGGCACCCCAAAGCCCTCCAGGGAAGGAATTCCCAGCACTCTCAAAGCACTCCAGGGAAGGAATTCCCAGCACTCTCAAAGCACTCCAGGGAAGGAATTCCCAGGCACCAAAGCCCTCCAGGGAAGGAATTCCCAGCATCCCCAGGCACCAAAGCACTCCAAGGAAGGAATTCCCAGCACTCCCAGGCTTCCCAAAGCCCTCCAAGGAAGGAATTCCCAGCACTCCCAAAGTACTCCAGGGAAGGAATTCCCAGCACTCCCAGAGTACTCCAAGGAAGGAAATCCCACCATCCCCAGGCACCCCAAAGCCCTCCAGGGAAGGAATTCCCAGCACTCCCAAAGCACTCCAGGGAAGGAATTCCCAGCACTCCCAAAGCATTCCAAGGAAGGAATTCCCAGCACTCCAGGGAAGGAATTCTCACCATTCCCAGGCACCAAAGCCCTCCAGGGAAGGAATTCCCAGCACTCCCAAAGCCCTCCAGGGAAGGAATTCCCAGCACTCCAGGGCAGGAATTCTCCCCATCCCCAGGGCAGGAATTCTCCCCATCCCCAGGCACCAAAGCAGTCCAGGGCAGGAATTCTCCCCATCCCCAGGGCAGGAATTCTCCCCATCCCCAGGGAAGGAATTCTCCCCATCCCCAGGGCAGGAATTCTCCCCATCCCCAGGCACGGAGCACCGGGAGGGAGCCGGGCCTCACCTGCCCCGATCTCGGTGAACCAGGAGGAGGCAGAGTTGAGGTTGATTGTCTCGAAGTTCACCACCTGGCCCGGCTCCGTGCCGCGGGCGATGGCCACGCACACCATGGGGTACTCCTGCTCGGGGATCACCAGCATCTCAAACACGTGCAGGGGGCTGGGCAGGGGGAAGTCAAAGTGCTGCCAAAACAAAACAGCAGCTGAGGAGTGTCGCAGACATCCTTTGTGAAAAATCCTTTCTGTAGGATTTCTGCTGCTAGAGCTGAGAAGCTCAGTAACAAATGTGAACAATTATTATCTGCTGCTGTGGAATGCAACAGGTCCACCTGGGATTGGTCCCATGTAGATGTTTGGATCTACTGACCACTCATGGTGGAGCTGCTGTCCTCTCTGCAGACACACTGACCTTTGTTATTCATTCTTTCTATCTTTTTCTTAGCTTAGCCAGCTTCAGAAGAAGCCTCTTTCTTTCCTATCTCTATGTAGTATAGTTATAATGTTATATATATATCATAATATAATAAATCAAGCCTTCTGATCATGGAATCAAAATCCTGTCTTTTCCATCCTCAACAAACCCCTGTGACCACCGACAACAAGGGTTTGCTTTACCTTGGGATGGCTCTGCAACAGCATGCACAGAGTGGAAATATACAGATAATATTTTTATAAATGTTATTATAGTTATATTAATATTATTATATTTATATTAATGAAACTGATAGTAAATATATTTAATAAAATATAGTTAATATATTAATTATATATTACATATATATTTTATATGTATAATATATATAATGTATGTAATATATATTATGCAATACATTTAATATATATTTTATATATATTATACATTAATATATAATATATATAAAAAATATACTATAATACGTATAATATATATAATGTATGTAATATATATTATGTAATATATTTAATATATATTTTATATATATTATATATATTATACATTAGTATATAATATATATTATATATATAATACATATATAATATATTATAATACATATAATATATATAATGTATATAATATATATTTTATATATAATATATATTATACATTATATAAATATAACAGATTCATTAATAAATAAATTTATCTATACTTAATAAAATATATAAAATATTAGTATCATTATATTTATAGTAACTATATTTATATTAATAAAATATATAATAAAATATCTTTAATAAATTTAGAATATATTATTTATTATATACATTATATATAATAAATATAATGTATGTAATAAATACAATATATAATAAATTTATTAAAGATGTTTTATTAAAGATATTTTAGATATAATTTATATATTATACTTATTTCAGCTATATTATTAATATATTAGTATATTATTAATAATATAAATGTAAAATATATATTATAATATATACCTCATTTTATATATATTATCTATTAGTTATTATATATTTATTTACAAATATATTTATTTATTTAATAAAATACATTAAATGGAAAAGATATTAATATTATCTTGATATTATATTTTAATATACATTTAAATATACAGTGCATATTTATAAATATAGATTATACAGAGTATACTCTGTATATTTATAAATACTTATAAATATAATTGTATATTACTGTATTATTGTGTGTTGTCTATTACTGTATTATTGTGTATTACTATATCTTTATAAATGGTATATTTCTACTCTGTATACAGAAATTTTGTATATATTGTGTATTGTATATTACTGTATTATTGTGTATTACTGAATATTTATAAATTGCTTATTGTATCAATATACAGAATTTCCCCTGCTTTAGAAGCTGGGCAGATGTGGATCATGGTGTATATTACTGCCAGTGTTGGGCTTGCTCCAGCACTGAAATTACTTTTATATTACTTAAATCACTTCAGTCACAAGATTTTCTGAGTCAAAATGTGTCCAGCCAGATTTTCAAGTGCCCAAAATCCACAAATGGCACCAGACTGGGGTGAACTTTGCACCCCAAACTCTGCAAAGTTTATTTCACCAACTGCATAAAAATTGAAGTGCAGCAGCAGTGCCTGCTTACCTTTATTAACATGAATTTCTGCATGGGCTCATACCACTGCAGCAGGACAATTCCAGACTGCAGGGCCCCACACAGGTACTTGTGGCCTGTGTAGGGATTTCGTACTGCAGAAAAGAAATAAAACCAGAAAACAGTCATTTTAAAGCCCTGCAAGTTCAATTCATACTTAAAAAAATCCCAATAAAACCCCAACTCTACAGCTGTGTTTACATATGAGTTAAGAAACTGCATTATAAAATCATGTAAACTCATGTAAAGCTCATGTAAATCTCCTGGCAGGATTAGGCTTGGAAGGGACCTTAAACCCATCCTGTTCCATCAGTTTCCCACTTGTTGTCTTCTGGCTTCCCATTCCAACATCCCCAGTGATGAACACTGTGCCACACTCCAGATAAACTCAATTAGAGCTTTAATTAACAACCAGCTGCATTCCTAGAGTCCCAGTTCAGAGGTTTTACATATGAGTTAAGAAACTGAATTATAAAATCATCTGGCAGGATTAGGTTTGGATGGGACCTCAAAACCCCTCTTGTTCCATCAGTTTCCATCACTTGTTGTCTTCTGGTTTCCCATTCCAACATCCCCAGTGATGAACACTGTGCCACACTCCAGATAAACTCAATTAGAGCATTAATTAACAATCAGCTGAATTCCTGGAGTCCCAGTTCAGAGGCTTTACATATGAGTTAAGAAACTGAATTATAAAATCATCTCATGGCAGGATTAGGCTTGGAAGGGACCTCAAAACCCATCTTGTTCCATCATTTTCTCACTTGTTGTCTTCTGGCTTCCCATTCCAACATCCCCAGTGATGAACATCGTGCCACATTCCAGATAAACTCAATTAGAGCTTTAATTAACAATCAGCTGAATTCCTAGAGTCCAGTTCAGAGGCTTTACATGAGTTAAGAAACTGCATTATAAAATCATCTCCTGGCAGGATTAGGTTTGGATGGGAACTTAAAGCCCATCTTGTTCCATCATTTTCCCACTTGTTGCCTTCTGGCTTCCCATTCCAACATCCCCAGTGATGAACACCGTGCCACACTCCAGATAAACTCAATTAGAGCATTAATTAATAATCAGCTGAATTCCTGGAGTCCAGTTCAGAGGCTGAGAGGGCAGAAAAGCTGCAGTGCCCCTCCCTGGGACTGGAATAATCCCCAGGCAGGGAAGGTTGGAAATTCCTGGGAGCTCTGACAGCTCATGAAATGCAAGAGCCAGGGCTTGGGGATGGTTTTTTAAGCTCAGCTGGACACAGGAGCAGCCTGATTTCAGGAATTATTTGTAAATGTGGCTGTTGGGGGCACTTTAGATGAGCTGAACAGGATCTCCAGGCATGCAGCTTTATATTGATATCTATAATATTCATATTTATATCTATATTGATAATACTCATATTGATATCTATATTTATAATATTTCTAGTTAGATATTTTATTTATAACATACATTTATATATTTATAATTATACTTAATATTTTTATTTACAACATTTCTATTTCTATTTCTATTTCTATTTCTATTTTAGGGGTGGAAAGGCACAATCTGCAGATGTGGCACTTGGGGACATGGATGGATGATCCCAGAGGGTTTTTCCAGCCTTGATAATTCCAGGATTCTGATTTCACACAGCACCAGGGAAAGGAAAGGATAAATCCACAACTTCCCGAGCTTTAACTCTTTCTGTGCCCTTCAAACTGCACTTATGGCTCTGCCCTCCCCAGGCTGCCAGAATTTTTATTTCTACTGATCTTTTCCTGGTGGAAAATATTCAAATTTTCCTCACTAAGGGTTGGACCAGGGTCACAGCTTGAGCCAAGGGGACAAAGCAGAAATGCTGTTTGTGGGTGTGCCAGGGCTCTGGGAAGGATTTCATCCCAATATTCCATCTCTCCTTCCCAACAATTTCTCTCCATTTTCCTGCAGCTCCTTCAGGCACTAAAATGCCCCAATTAGGTAATTCTGGAATATTTCCAGGCTGAACCACCC
The DNA here is from genome assembly GCA_024362935.1 of Setophaga petechia. Taxonomy (NCBI): domain Eukaryota; kingdom Metazoa; phylum Chordata; class Aves; order Passeriformes; family Parulidae; genus Setophaga; species Setophaga petechia. Next base: position 1,813,572 of record JANCRA010000091.1, on the reverse strand, counting down.
CAATTCCCTGAGCCTTTTTTCTGAACAAAGAACTCTTAATTTGATTAAAAAAAATGAGTTTCACACCAGGGGAACAAATGGCAAAGCTGGATTTGTCTGCTCACCTATACAGCATTTGTGGCATCCTTTTGTGTCAGGGATCTTGGTTGTTAAGGCAAATTTCCTGAAATAATAATCACAAAAAATACATCAATAACAGATGATGGGGCCCTTCACACACCAACACAATTGATGGCTATTTTCACTTATTAATAATTGTTTTTAAGTGAAAGGTTTGTACCTTGGTAATATTTTGTCAGGAAATCTGTGGGTTTGAATATGAGCAGCTAATCCTGTTTTTTTGGCTTGTTCAAACAATGCTATTAAATTATGGGAGTAGAGCTGGAATGTTTTCCCTGCAAGAGAGAAAAGCACAGTTGACATCTCAGCCATTCCTCCAACACAGAACTGTTCAGAAAAATGCAAATATAGAAAAATTACCTTCTGCAAACAGGTGTCAGGTAGGTCAAGTCCAGGTATGAAGAAAAACAAACCAAGATAAAAATAATAATGAATAGAGAAAAGATAAGAGCTCATTTAATTATAGTTAGTTTTATGCAAACACTTTAAAAGGCTGTAATTACAAAATAACAATAAATTATAGTAAATAAATAATTTATAGTGTATAGCATGTAACAGTATATTGTATATATTATTATATAGTATATAAATAAATAAATATTTTAATAAATAAATATTATTTATATTTATTATTTATATACTACTAATAAATATTATTTCGATTTATATACTATTATATAGTATATAAATATACTTTTATAATATTATATATTAAATATACTTTTATATATTATATATATTATTACTTTTATAATATTATATTATATTTTATTATATTATATATTACTTTTATATATTATATATATAGAGTATATAAATATACTATTACACAGTATATAAATAAATATGTTTATATTATAAATTATAATATCTTTATTATATTATATTATATATATATACATTTACTATATTATAATTTATAATATAAATTAAATATATAAATAAATATATAATAATTTTATATATTTAATTTACGTATTTATTTATATATTAATTTATATATTTAATTTATAATATATATTAAATATAGAATATAATATATAATAATATATTTTATAATTATATATATAAAATATTATATATAATAATATAATAATATATATAATATAATTTAGAATATATATAATTTATATTCTAAATTATATTTAAAAACATTTAAGATATTTTCTTATTGATAAACCAAGACAAGTGTTATATAAACCCTGCATGTTTAAAGGCACAGTCCACCATCAGCCTCCATGGCACAGTGCCTCACTCCTGTCTGGAATGTTCCATCCCAGGACAACTGACAGCCCAGGGATCAGGGAAACTGAAAGCAGCCTTGTTCTCCTTCAAAGGGACACAGGTTTTGTTTCAGGAGCACAGAATCTCAGAGTGGTTTGGGTTGGAGGGATCTTAAATCCCCCCCAGTGCCACCCCTGCCATGGCAGGGACACCTCCCACTGTCCCAGGGTGCCCCAGTGTCCAGCCTGGCCTTGGGCACTGCCAGGGATCCAGGGGCAGCCACAGCTCCTCTGGCAATTCCAGCCCAGCCAGGAATTCCCAATTCCCAATCTCCCATCCATCCCTGCCCTCTGGCACTGGCAGCCATTCCCTGGCTCCTGTCCCTCCAGCCCTTGTCCCCAGTCCCTCTCCAGCTCTCCTGGAGCCCCTTTGGGCTCTGAGCTCTCCCTGGAGCCTTCTCCTCTCCAGACTGACCCCACACATTGCATTCAGTCATGATTTAAATGTTTATTTATAGCTGGAATCATTTCCCCTGTGCTGACACTCACCTGACAGGGACATCAGGGTGTTGTTGATAACGTAGAGCCAGGTGCACTTTCGAGGGAATAACTGGAAAAAAGAAAAGAATTCCATTAATAGAAACCTACAGGAATCTTTAGCTGGGATTTTCTCTGCTTGTTCCACATCCACCACCATTCCTGCAGGGATGCACACTGGAAAAAATCCCATCTTCCTGTTTATTCCCTGGTTTGGATCCTTACTTAGCCTTGCACAGATAGACCATGGAATATTGGAATAAGTGTCCAAGGCCAGGCTTGGAGCAGCCTGGGACAGTGGGAGGTGTCCCTGCCCATAGCAGGGGTGGCACTGGATGGGATTTAAGTCCCCTTCCATCCCAAACCATTCCATGATTCCAGAACACTTTGTCCCATGTGTCACTCCCATGTGCAAATTAACAAAACAGCTGTAGGAGAAAGTGTGGAAAGCAAAGATCCAACTGGCTGGACACAAACCCTGAGTACCTCCCAGCAATTTTCTGTTTAACAGAATAGATTTGGGTTTATTCAGTGTTTCCACTGATAAACTGCACATGGAATAAAAAAGATCCTGCTGGCACTGGGAGATGTTAACCCTGGACAGATATAAAGCACTCTGGAAGATGCAACCAGAATTAAAAGTTGGAGAAACACTTCAGAATGTGCATTTGGAGGGAATAAATCAGCAAATGGATAAAAGGAAATGTGGGGACAAGAGGTGTGGCAGAAGCCTGTGGGGTTTGAGGTGGTCACACCTGAACTTTGCTAGCTGGGAATGCTTCATGGAAAAGGAAATTTTGTTTGAAGTGCACTGAATGTTCTCCCTACCCACCCTGGCACAGCCAACCCTTCACTGGGACATAAAAAAACCACATGGAAAAGCCCAGATGAAATAATTTAGGAAAACACACAAGGAAGGAGATTCCAAGAACATCCTGACTCTGCAACATCAGATTTAAGACCATGACTGCAGGAAATGGCTTTGGAAAGGGTCAGAAGGTCCAGGAAAAGCTTCTTGGGGATACCAGCAGCAGCTGAATGAAATGATGGAGGGCTTTGCATCCAAGGAGCTGCCATGTGCCATCTAGTGGGGAGGGGATGGAGGAGAAGGCAGGGAATTGTTCTCCAAGGAGATGGAAGATTTGACAAGCAGCAGCTAAAAATACAAGTTCCAGGGAACAAATAATTTTCAGGTTTTCATTATTGGTTTTGATGGGAAATCCACCTTCTCCCTCCAGTGCCAAAGCTCATTCTCCATAATATCCCCAAATCTGTTCTGGGTGTTCAGCCCTCCAGAACTCACCTGTTCCATGGTTGCTTCATGAAGTTCATTCAAATTCAGAGTGTAGATCCCTTCTTCTGTGCCAAAGATGATGTACTGATCTGAAAAATCAATAGAAAGGGATTATTTCCTTCCCACTTTGGGGAGTTTCAAATGCAAACCTGAAATAACTTTATAAAATGTTTTCTTTCCCAGCCCATCACCAAACATAACATAATTTCACCTTTAGTATCTGGATGTATCCATGAAGTTGCACAGTTAATCTTCAAAGGACAACCATCAAAGACTTTGGAAAAACAGGCTCCCATCTGAAAGACACCAAAACTGAAACCTGAAACAAATTCAGAGTGTGAAGAGCTGATTTTCTGGACACTCACACACAGCTGAACACACACTGCCTTTCACACCTTTTAATTTGAATTCATGGACAATCAAAAATGCAATGAGGGCTCAAAATGGTATCAACAGCTTTAGGTACCTACTGAGTAAGAACAATCACCCTGGAGGGACTGAAAATCCACGTGGATGTGGCACTTGGGGACATGGCTCAGTGGTGGCCTTGGCAGTGCTGGGGGATGGTTGGACTCTGATCTTAGAGAGCTTTTCCAATCTGAATTATTCTATATTACCTAAATATTGACAATTGTTTGTTGAATATAAAAAACATATTAATATTGAGTGCCTATAAAATGGCACATGGAGGGAGAACAGGCAAAACCCTGTCACCACTACAACCTTTTCCCATTTCTGTGCCTCAGCAGGGGCTGCCACTGGAGATCACAACTCAGGGAGCCTCCAACCCTTCACATCCAGACTGAACAGTGACAGGAAGGTTTTAAAAAATGTATTCAGAAATCAGAAACAAATATTATACATGCAGAAAATGCCCCTAACTGAGGTGGTGCCTTATCCCACCCCACAGAGAGGAGGTTTCCATAACTCCCCAGTGCACACAGATTCCTTACCAGCACCTTTGGAGTTGGAGGCAAACCATTGATTGCTGGTTTCTGTAGGAAAAAGGAAAGAAAGAAAATCATAAAACCCCTTCTGTGCACTGATCAGCTGGAGGACATGACAGTGCCAGCAGCCCCAGAGTCCCAGCACCTACAGGGAAATCTCTCTTCTCCTTTTTCCGTGGCAGCTGAGGGATTTGTCCAGGTCCTTCTGCGTTCTCCTCGATGTGTTTCAGCATCCCATTCCCATTGCCTGAAAAGGAGCCCAGACAAGGGTTGGGGTTTATTTCACAGAGTGAAACAGAAAATCTCCTCTGCCCTGTGCTGAGCTGGAGTGGAGGAGTGAGCTCTGACATTGCACAGCCCCACCTCAGGGAGTTGAGCCCTCCCCAGCACTGAGCTGCACATTTCCCGTTATCCCAACAGTCCCTGGGACAAATCCCACTGAGAACAAAGCTGTGGCAAGGTCCTGCCCACACACCCGTTGATGTCCTCCCCACACATCCATTGTTTGCTCTCCTGTGGCCAGGTTCTTCCCACACATCCATTGTTTTTCTCCTGCTCCTGCAGGCAACTCAGCAATGGCACTGATGGCTGTGTCCCTGTTTTGGGGAGAACCTTCCCACCATGGCTCCAACAAGAACCACACATGGAAAAAGGAAAACTTCACCTCATGACCAGCTTGTTTTAAGATATTCTCTACAGAAACAGCTGGCTCTGGAGCAGTTCCTTTCCCAAGGTGCCAGGCAGCCCTGGGGCAGGTGAGGCCCTTACCCAGGTCGCTGTATCTGGCTGTGAGCAGCCCAGGGCTGCTGATGCTGCTGGTCATGCCCACGGGGCAGCAATCTGCCTGGGGCCCACAGGCTGGGATGCTCTGTCTCCTGTGGGCTGCTGGGGCTCTGCTCTGGCACTCTGGGAAGTGTTTTATTGTCTGGCATCTGTTGTCATCAGGGAGGTTCTCCTCGGGGTAACTGTTCATCCTCGGCTGCAAGGAACCAGAGAGGGGAGATGTGAGGAGCTGGGAATGGCACCTGGGAAGAGCAAAGCTCAGGCAAGTTCAATTTCAGTCACACTGCTGCTACATAAAAATGTATCAGCCTTTGAAATGTTTGTGTGATTTTGGGCACCATAAGAGACAAAAAAGCTCCCTGGAGAGCAGGGACAGGGCCCAGGGAATGGTTGGAGCTGGGCCAGGGCAAGTTTGGGTTGGATTTCAGGAAAGGTTCTTCCCCAGAGGGTGCTGGCACTGCCCAGGCTCCCCAGGGAATGGGCACAGCCCCAGAGCTGCAGGAGCTGCCAGGGATGCCCAGGGTGGGATTGTTGGGGGTCTGGCAGGACCAGGAGCTGCCCTGGATGATCCCTGTGGGTCTCTCCCAGCCCAGGAGATCTGTGGCTCCATGAAAATAAAACATCTGACAGCAGAATCATGTCAGAGCTTCCTCCCTGATGGAGTATCAGAGGCAGAATGCAGAACAAGAGGCCATCCCAGCCTGGCTGAACCCCTGGAATCCCACATTTCTCACCTTGGGAGGCAGTGGGGGTGGCCCAGCTCGCTTTAGTGTGGATCTGCAATGACAAGAGCAGCAGTTGTGTGACTTACAGCAAAGCCAGAACTCCTTGAGCACTGGAAATAAGATGAACCAGAGGCACAGGAAAGGCAGAGCAGAGCTTTGCACACACAGGGTTAAACTAGAAATGCAAGAGCAGGGGAGAAGCTCATTAATCTCGTTAGAAGTGCTGGTTTTTAATGAACTCCTGTTCTTTCATAAATACCAATGTTACAGAGCAATCTGTGGGGAAGGATATTTGAAGTCTGTAAATTAATTCAGGGACTGGATCTCAGGCTGGAGGGACTTTAGAGAAGGACCTGGAGTGCCAGGAGAAGGGGGAATTATTTTAAACTGGAAAAGGGTGGATTTAGGTGAGATATTGGGAAGAAAAATCTTCCCTGTGAGGCTGTTGGGGCCCTGGCACAGGGTGCCCAGAGAATCCCTGGCAGTGCCCAAGGCCAGGCTGGACAGGGCTTGGAGCAGCCTGGGACAGTGGAAGGTGTCCCTGCCATGGCAGGGATGGAACAAGATGATTTTTAATGTCCATTTTTAATAACCAAACCATTCTGGGATTCCAGTTTGGAGCCTTGCTTTGGGATCAGACAAACTCTGGGACACCTGAGCTGTGTGGGATCGTCCTGTCCCAGCCAGGCCTTGCTCATGATGGATTCATCACCAGAAAATCTGCTTTGAGGTGTCAGGATAACAGTCCCTGTTATCTCAGGGACTGAGATAACTCAGGAAGGGGAGCAGGGGAGGAAGCAGAGCTTTGGGATTTCTCCTGAGGAGCAGGGAAGGAGCCAAGAGAGCAGCCAGCCCTCACTGGGTGAGGGGCAAAGCCTCCTGCAGCATTCTGAGGGAAGAGGTTTTGGAGCAGAGCAAGGAAGGAGATGCACTCACTCTTCAACATCTTCACTCCCATCTCCAAATTTTGTGAGCAGTCCCCTAAGGCAGAATGTTCATAAAATTAAGAGCTCAGCTCTGAGGCCGACACGTGCAACTCAACCCCTCCCTGAGGTCACTGAGTTTCACAACAAGCATCTCCCAGCCCTTTCCAAAACAAAAAATAATTCTCTGCACTAAATTCCACTCTCTAAGGTCCCTTCCTTCTCCTCACCCCCCAAAAATCACTGGATTCTCTTCCACACCATCAGATTTCACTTCCCTACCTGGCATTTCAAATATTGTTGAGATGTTTAACAACAGTACAATGTAAAAAGAGGAAAAAAGAACAGAGGAAGTTACTGGGAGACAAATGGAGAAAAGCCTTTAAAGGGAAGTTTCCTTATTTATACATATACACAAAAGACCCAGATTGTGTAGTGTTTCCCACTACAGCGAGGATTTTTGTTTTAAAGCTACTCCAGGGACAACAAAAAAAAGAGAAATTGTGACTAGAGGATCAAAGCAGCACTGAAAATATAACTTGAAGGAAAAAAAAAACCCTGATAAAATTTTGCAAAATGGCAATTTTCAAGCTGTGTCTTTAAAGGGCAATGACCAGGAAAACCCAGCCAAATTTGGATTAATGTGAAATGTCCCTGCAAGTCACTTCTGAGGGAAAGCAGCAGAGAGCTGCCAACAGGAATTACTAAAAAATTTAAAGGAGAAAAAATTGTTTTGGTTTTTTTTTGAAAGGTTCTTGTTGCCCAGAGCAGCTGTGGCTGCCCCTGGCTCCCTGAAGTGCCCAAGGCCAGGTTGGACACTGGGGCACCCTGGGGTGGTCAAAGTGTCCCTGCCAGGGCAGGGGTGGAACTGAATGGGCTTTAATGTCCCTTCCAACCCAAACCTTTCTGGGATTCTTTGAAAACAATCAATAAAAAACCACCTCCACAATGCAGACATTTTTACTAAATTAATTTTAAAATGGAAGGAACCAGTTCAGTCACCAGGTACCCATTGTGCTGCTCCCCTTTCCACACAAATAATTCCTCAGTCAGGGCCATCCCTCAGCATCCACTCTGATAAAAGCCAAAGGGATGAAAAGCAAGCCCACATCCTCTGTGCACATCCCAGGGATCACTCCCAGCTGCTGGGACACAGCAGTTATGCATTTCCTGTTTATCTTTCCCACTGGAAGTGGTTTCCAAGTGAGCAGCACGGATCCCCCATCCAGGCCTGCTGTCCCTGCCCTCCTTCCCAATCAATCTGCACTTATTAATTGATTTACAGCCCTGGAAATGTCTGCTGCAGCTTTAGCACAGCAACAGGATCAAATCCTTGAGGAGCTTCCCTGCTCCTGGACCCCACAGATTGCAGCTGGCTGCAGAAAATCCTGCAAAGCTTCAATCCACAGCTCAGCAGGGTCACACAAAAATAACAGGGCACAGGGCAGAGCCAGAGCCCCCCAGAGTTCAGCCTCAGAGCCCCTCAAAGTTCAGCCCCAGAGCCCCCCAAAATTCAGCCCCAGAGCCCCCCAAAGTTCAGCCCCAGAGCTCCCCAAAATTCAGCCCCAGAGCCCCCCAAAGTTCAGCCCCAGAGCCCCCCAAAGTTCAGCCCCAGAGCCCCTCAAAGTTCAGCCCCAGAGCTCCCCAAAGTTCAGCCCCAGAGCCCCCCAAAGTTCAGCCCTAGAGTCCCCCAAAGTTCAGCCTCAGAGCCCCCCAAAGTTCAGCTCTAGAGCCCCCCAAAGTTCAGCCTCAGAGCCCCCAAAATTCAGCCCCAGAGCCCCCCAGAGTTCAGCCCTAGAGCCCCCCAAAGTTCAGCCCCAGAGCCCCCCAAAGTTCAGCCTCAGAGTCCTCCAAAGTTCAGCCCCAGAGCCCCCCAAAGTTCAGCCCCAGAGCCCCCAAAAGTTCAGCCTCAGAGCTCCCCAAAGTTCAGCCTCAGAGTCCCCCAAAGTTCAGCCCCAGAGCCCCTCAAAGTTCAGCCCCAGAGCCCCCCAGAGTTCAGCCCCAGAGCCCCCCAAAGTTCAGCCCCAGAGCCCCCCAAAGTTCAGCCCCAGAGCCCCCCAAAGTTCAGCCCCAGAGCCCCCCAAAGTTCAGCTCTAGAGCCCCCCAAAGTTCAGCCCTAGAGTCCCCCAAAGTTCAGCCTCAGAGCCCCCCAAAGTTCAGCCCCAGAGTTCCCCAAAGTTCAGCCCCAGAGCCCCCCAAAATTCAGCCCCAGAGTCCCCCAAAGTTCAGCCCCAGAGCCCCCCAAAGTTCAGCCCCAGAGCCCCCCAAAAGTTCAGCCCCAGAGTCCCCCAAAGTTCAGCCCTAGAGTCCCCCAAAGTTCAGCCCCAGAGCCCCCCAAAGTTCAGCCCCAGAGTTCCCCAAAGTTCAGCTCTAGAGCCCCCCAAAGTTCAGCCCCAGAGCCCCCCAAAGTTCAGCCTCAGAGCTCCCCAAAGTTCAGCCCCAGAGCCCCCCAAAGTTCAGCCCTAGAGCCCCCCAAAGTTCAGCCCCAGAGCCCCCCAAAGTTCAGCCCCAGAGCCCCCCAAAGTTCAGCCCTAGAGCCCCCCAAAGTTCAGCCTCAGAGCTCCCCAAAGTTCAGCCCCAGAGCCCCCCAAAGTTCAGCCCCAGAGCCCCCCAAAGTTCAGCCCCAGAGCCCCCCAAAATTCAGCCCCAGAGCCCCCAAACTCCTGCTCCAAGGAGGCTGGGAGCAGGAAAATCAGGATGCTGCAAAAGGCTGAAATGCTGGCAGTGTCCCCCAGCTTTCCAGGGTTGCAATGTCAGCTGACAGCTTATGCAAGACTTTTATCTGCAGCAAAAAAAAGCCAGAGAAATTCACTGTCTGCTGCTGAGTTCCAAATAGAGATGGGAAACAGGCTCTTTGAGCTGAGCAATGGTTTGAGCCCAGATATCATCTCTGCCTGCATCTGAACCTCCACACTGCTGACTGCAAATCCTTGAAAGGCACAATTCACTTTTCAGCAGCAAAAGGAAGGTACACACCTAAAATAATTCAGTCCTAACGTGGAGAACTGTGCTCCTGTACCTCAGGCCTGCTTTATCCCAGGGAAAGCAGCCACAAACAAATCTTTCCCTACAACATTTCACCCCAAACTCCTCCATGGCTGGGTTAGAAATTCCCCCAGAGCAGGAGGAGTGGGGCAGTGTTACTGAGCTTGGTAAAAATCAACGTTCAGAACTGGTTTCCCCTTCCCTTTCTCGAGTTCAGGCCTTGTCACAGGATGTCACAACCACAGGCACAGCTCAGAAGAGAAGTGTGAGGCCAGGGCAGGATCCTGAACCCAGCTCTGCTGCAGGAAATTCGCTGTGGCTGGGTTATGTCACTGTCCTGGCTGTGCATTCACACTTCACTGCCCACCTACAAACTGCAAACAAGCTGCTGCTGCTGGTTAAAACAGGTTAAAAGTCACTCTGCAAGAGAACTGACCTGCAGAAGGAGGGCTGCACACTGGGCAACATCTCCTTAATTCATCAATATTAAAGTGGATCAGGGCTCATGGTTTGATTTTTTTTAACATAGCTCATTTTTCTTTCAGTTTCATAATAAGTCACAGAAATAAAAGCTGGTTTGATCTGTACTTACTTGTTGCTTCCATCAACAAAAGGGTTCCAATGTGAAGCAAAGTCACTGCCAGCTGCCACAACCTGAAGATGCAGAAATTGTCATTTTATTTCCCCCCTGTCCAACTAAAGTATCTTAAATTACCTTATCCACCACACACAAAGAGACCTGAGGGATTTCCCAGCCCTGCAGAACAACCCACAAGCAGAAAAATCAAATTCCAAAGAGAAACAACATCTTACAATCTGTAAATTTATATATTATTCTTAGAGTTAAAAGCAGCACCAGGAAATGGCGTAATGTCCATATCCAGCAGCAAAAAGTAACAGGAAAACAAAAACTGATGGTGAAAAATCCAGTAAGGATCATTTAGGGAACTTTAAAAATGTTTTTCCAGCAAGCTGCTAAGGGTTGGACCATAAAATATTGAATCTACTGTGATTTTAATAAATAAAATTATTTTATTTATACCAAATTTGTCCTTACCATTTCATCCCGAGCTTCTGTTTCTTTCCGTAGAGGGGGCTCAAACTGCAGCTTGTCAACTAAAAATACAAGAATTTCATCATTAATACACACAATCTTGCACTGGGATCTTTCAGTGCTCACTACAGTGGAAAACAGGCAGGAACAGATGTAAATTTTGTGTACACAACTCTGAATTTGCCTCTCAAAGGAGCAGCACTTCACTATCAGCCTCATTGTCTGAGTGCTTGAATTTGCAAATATGAAACCCACAAGAAAGGCCAAAAGCAAATACCAAGTCACAGAAATGTAACTATTTAACCACCTGTCACTGTGAAATGTGTGTGAAAGAGGAGAAAAAGGCTCCTCAAGAGCAAATTTCCCAGAGTGTGATGGAGCTGCCACTACTGGTGCCACCAAAGGTTTTAATCAAAGCTGCAGATAAAACCATTTCTACCTCAGCATTTCAGCTTAGATCCATCAGAGTAAATAAAGTAAATAGTAAAACAGAATAAATAAATGAAGGAACTAAGTAAATAAACTACTATCAGAGTAGTTAATTAATATTAATTTTAGTTTTGAACAATTATTGTCGAAGATTCCCATGCTGATTCTCTCCAGGGTTTGCTTCCCAAATGGAAAGAGATTTTTTGGGAGGTGACCCCAGAGGCAAAGCACCCCCAGAGAAGGGGGAAGCAGAGCAGAACTCACAGTTGATCTCTGATGCTGTCCTCTCTGCCCTCACGTTCCTGTTGGTGGAGCGGATGGTGTGGCGGATGACCGCGTGAGGCTGCAGGGATGGATGGCAGCACAGGTGAGGGAAAAACCCAACAGCAACAGGAGCAGCTGCTGTTTGAGCTGCAGTTTTAGGTTCCCCAAGCAAAGCAGACCGTTTAAAGTGCCATTTTTAATAAAAGGCAGAGAATAAAAAGGATGTTGTCACCTCAAAATTGGCATTGTCCACCTCGCCATAGTGCGCGTGGTGGGACAGAGTGAGGCTGCAGGGATGGCAGCACAGGTGAGGGAAAAACCCAACAGCAACAGGAGCAGCTGCTGTTTGAGCTCCAGTTTTACACTCCCCAAGCAAAGCAGACCATTTAAATGCCAGTTTTAATAAAAGGCACAGAATAAAAGGGATGTTGTCACCTCAAAATTGTCATCGTCCACCTCGCCGTAGTGCGCGTGGTGGGACCGAGTGAGGCTGCAGGGATGGATGGCAGCACAGGTGAGGGAAAAACCCAACAAGAACAGGAGCAGCTGCTGCTTGAGCTCCAGTTTTACACTCCCCAAGCAAAGCAGACCGTTTCAAGTGTCATTTTTAATAAAAGGCAGAGAATAAAAAGGATGTTGTCACCTCAAAATCGTCATCGTCCACCTCGCCGTAGTGCGCGTGGTGGGACAGAGTGAGGCTGCAGGGATGGCAGCACAGGTGAGGGAAAAACCCAACAGCAACAGGAGCAGCTGCTGCTTGAGCTGCAGTTTTAGGTTCCCCAAGCAAAGCAGACTGTTTCAAGTGCCAGTTTTAATAAAAGGCAGAGAATAAAAAGGATGTTGTCACCTCAAAATCATCATCATCCACCTCGCCGTAGTGCGCGTGGTTCTCGGGGTTGTTGACTTTGTCCAACAGCTCAACTGCCAAAGACCTGGAGAGACCAGGCTGCCCCACAAAGCTGTGCTGTAACCACAGCAAAGAGCACAAAAAAAGAAGTTTTAATGTGCAATTGATAGATAACTTTCAGTAATAAACATTCAGTAGAGTTGTGTCACAGAGAACTTGTATGGAAAATCCTTTCCTTAGGGTTTTTCCTCCTGAGAAGCTGAGAGACCTCAGGAAGAAAATGTAAACAATGATTATCTGCTGCTATAAAATGCAATAAGTAGATCTCTGATTAGTCTCATGCAGTTGTTTCTAATTAATAGCCAATTACAGCCCAGCTGGCTCACACTCTGTCCAAGCCACAGACCTTTGTTATCATTCCTTCTTTTTCTATTCTTATCCAGCCTTCTGATGAAATCCTTTCCTCTATTATTTTAGTACACTTTTAATATAATATATATCATAAAATAATAAATCAAATCTCCTGAAACACATAGTCAGATCCTCATCTCTTCCCTCATCCTCAGACCCCTGGGAATACAGTCACAGAGTTGCTGATTTTTTAATTTTTGTGCTTTCACTGTTATTTTAGTGACTCCTCAATGCTGGATTTTCTAAGAACATCAATGTGGAAGCACTAGACTCTGGGCCACTTGCAAATTAAACTCGAGTCAAACAAATTATTACACCTGAACTTCCATTTTTACATCAGTAGTTCAGAGCTTGGGAAAGCACAGATACATCAAGAACTCCTGAAATTTTTGGGAGTTGGGAAAATCCAATTTCTGCACAGCTCCACTTGCAGGAAGACCAAAGCTGAGAACATGAAGCCAATTTCTGTAATTGACCAAAAATTGTATAAAACTGTGTAAAAATACTGCACAAAATCCACTTGCTAACAGCTGATCAATCTGTTTTTCCTTCAGATTTCACCACCTGAGTTATAAGATTAAAGAAAATTGGTTTCCCTTTGGTTTCCTCCTGATATGTTCCTCAATTTGATACTAAAGATCCCTTCCTGGGGTCACCAAAGGTCCCAAGTCACTTACAGAGAGGAGTCTGTCTGCTGTTGGTCTCTTCTTTGGATTTTTTGTAAGTGCTATTTTGACAAAATTATGGAATGTTGCTGACCTTGAAGAAAAAGAGAGTTTATGTTGAATTTTTCCAGGTATTATTGATTTTAAGACAGTTGCTAAGCAGATTACAAGAGGGTGTGATGAAGCAGAATATTGTACAGATATCTACACTCCCAAGTTAACAAAGCAAGGAAAAAACCCATTTGACTCATGAAACTTGCATGGAAAACATTCTGTAAAGAAAACAAACAAAGAATGGCACCAGGAATTTCTCATAAGGATTAAAGCATTACCTGTCCCAATGACAGGGGCAAATGCCCCATGACAGGAATTAAGCAGAAAGAATAAAGATTTTTCTTCTAGAACACAGAAAGAGCACCAAAGAAAGGTCTCTTCTTAAAAAATAACAAATATTTTTGCCCTTTATCTATATAATCTTTGAATGGTTTAGGTTGGATCTGAAGGATCATGTAATTCCAATAAAATATGGATCAAAGGAAGGAGCTCCACCTACCATTTTGCTTTTTCCTTTAGCTTTGGAGGTTGAAAATTACTTTTTGACATTAAAAACAGAGCCCTAAAGGGAAAGAAAGAAAAAATATATGATGTGATACAAAATAATTAATTTCATTCTAAATCTAAATACTTTAACACTTTATAGCTGGCACTGCAGGAGGGCTGAGCCCCCCTGGCATGGGGCTGGGACACCACCCTGGCACACAGGGGACAGGGACTGCTCTGACCCTGGCACTGGTTGGTTTTCTTGGTTTTTTTGTACTATTGCATTTGTATTTTTAATTTTCCTAATAAAGAACTGTTTTTCCTATCCTGCAGGAGGGCTGAGCCACCATGCAATGGCACTGCTGCCACCACCCTGACCCACAGCAGGACAGGGCCTGTTCTGACTCTGGCAGTGGTTTGTTTTCTGGGTTTTTTTTTGTACTATTGCATTTGTATTTTTAATTTTCCTAATAAAGAACGGTTATTCCTATTCCCTTATTTTTGCTTGAGAGCCCCTTAATTTAAAAATTATAATAATTCAGAGGGAGAAGTTTTACATTTTCCATTTCAGGGGAGGTTCCTGCCTTCCCTAGCAGACCCCTGGCTTTTCAAGCCCAGACACATCAAAAATGCAACATTTCAGCAGAACGATGCCTTAAAACAGACATGGAAACATCCAGCAAAGAATCTCAGTTTGAGTTTCCAAAGCTCCAGCTGAACCCCCACAAACTCCAGGGGCATCCATGGGATGGTGACATCCACAGGGTGGTGACAAGCATGGGATGGTGGCATCCATGGGATGGTGGCACCCATGGGATGGTGGCATCCATGGGATGGTGACATCTATGGGATGATGACATCCATGGCAGGGATGGTGACAAGCATGGGATGGTGGCATCCATAGGATGGTGACAAGCATGGGATGGTGGCATCTATGGGATGGTGGCATCCATGGGATGGTGGCATCTATGGGATGGTAGCACCCATGGGATGGTGGCATCCATGGGATGGTGACATCTATGGGATGGTGGCATCCATGGGATGGTGACATCCATGGGATGGTGACACCCCATGGCAGGGATGGTGGCATCCATGGGATGGTGACACCCCATGGCAGGGATGGTGGCATCCATAGGATGGTGACATTCCATGGTAGGGATGGTGGGATCCATGGGATGGTGACATCCATGGGATGGTGACATCCATGGGATGATGGCACCCATGGGATGGTGACATCCACAGGATGGTGACATCCATGGGATGATGGCACCCATGGGATGGTGACATCCACAGGATGGTGACATCCATGGCAGGGATGGTGGCATCCATGGGATGGTGGGATCCATGGGATGGTGGCATCCACGGGATGGTGACATCTATGGCAGGGATGGTGACGTCCATGGGATGGTGACACCCATGGGATGGTGGCATCCATGGGATGGTGGCCTCTATGGTATGGTGGCACCCATGGGATGGTGACATGGTGACACCCCATGGCAGCTTCTCCCTGCACACCTGGGAGTTTTCCTCTCCCCCACCTCTGTGAATTGCCCAACCCCACACTCAGAGCCAGGATCAGAGGATTATTGATCATTGATTATTGATTATTGATTACTGATCAGATCCCACTTTTGCCGAGGCTGCCCCAAAGAGGCTCCTGAAAGGCCCTGAGGCACAAGAAGCGACACCCAGGCAATGCCAGCCTGGCAAATGCCCAGCACACCTGTGAGGGGCAGGAGGCAGGGGAGCCCTGGGCACCAACCTCATGGGGTGCAGGTCGAACATGGGCGGCTGCAGCTCTGCCAGCTCGATGGCGGTGATGCCCACGGCCCAGATGTCGCACAGCTGGTTGTACCCCCCGTTCTTCTCCACCGCCGCCACCTCGGGGGCCATCCTGCAAAACAACACCTCCCTCAGGGCCTGTCCGTGCACACACACACACTGGGTATGTACATTAAAAATATACAGGAAATGGTAAATATTTATAAAATTTAATAATAAATTTAATTTTATTTTATTTAATTTAATAAAATAAAATATGAATTAAATTAAAATTAAATTTACAGAATCGCACTGTAATTGTGCCTGCTTCCATGCACAGTTACACACTGGGCATTGCATTAAAGATATACAGGAAATGGTAAATATTAATAAAATAAATAATAAAATTAATAAAATAAAATAAAATAAAATAAAATAAAATACAATATGAATTAAATTAAAATTAAATCTACAGAATCGCACTGTAATTGTGCCTGCTCCGTGCACAGTTACACACTGGGCATTGCATTGAAAATATACAGGAAATGGTAAATATTAATAAAATAAATAATAAAATTTAATTTAAAAAATTAATTTAATTTTATTTTATTTAATTTAATAAAATATGAATTAAATTAAAATTAAATTCACAGAATCACACTGTAATTGTGCCTGCTCCGTGCACAGTTACACACTGGGCATTGCATTCAAAATATACAGGAAATGGTAAATATTAATAAAATAAATAATAAATTTAATTTTATTTAATAAAATAAAATATGAATTAAATTAAAATTAAATTCACAGAATCACACTGTAATTGTGCCTGCTCCGTGCACAGTTACACACTGGGCATTGCATTAGAAATATACAGGAAATGGTAAATATTAATAAAATAAATAATAAAATTAATAAAATAAAATAAAATAAAATAAAATAAAATAAAATAAAATATGAATTAAATTAAAATTAAATCTACAGAATCGCACTGTAATTGTGCCTGCTTCCATGCACAGTTACACACTGGGCATTGCATTAGAAATATATAAAAAATGGTAAATATTAATAAAATAAATAAATAATAATATAAAATAAAATAAAATAAAATAAAATAATATAAAATAAAATAAAATAAAATATGAATTAAATTAAAATTAAATTCACAGAATCGCACTGTAATTATGCCTGCTGCCATGCACAGTTACACACGGGGCATTACATTAAAAATATATAGGAAATGGTAAATATAAATAAAATAAATAATAAAATTTAATTTAATTTAATTTTATTTAATAAAATAAAATATGAATTAAATTAAAATTAAATTCACAGAATCGCACTGTAATTGTGCCTGCTCCATGCACAGTTACACACTGGGCATGTACATTAAAAACATACAGGAAATGGTATATATTAATAAAATAAATAATAAAATTTAATTTAATTTTATTTAATTTAATAAAATAAAATATGAATTAAGTTAAAATTAAATTCACAGAATCGCACTGTAATTGTGCCTGCTTCCATGCACAGTTACACACTGGGCATTGCATTAAAGATATACAGGAAATGGTAAATATTAATAAAATAAATAATAAAATAAATAAAATAAAATAAAATAAAATAAAATAAAATAAAATAAAATACAATATGAATTAAATTAAAATTAAATCTACAGAATCACACTGTAATTGTGCCTGCTTCCATGCACAGCTACACATTGGGCATTGCATTAGAAATACACAGGAAATGGTAAATATTAATAAAATAAATAATAAAATTTAATAAAAAAATTTAATTTTATTTTATTTTATTTAATTTAATAAAATATGAATTAAATTAAAATTAAATTCACAGAATCACACTGTAACTGTGCCTGCTCCGTGCACAGTTACACACTGGGCATTGCACTAAAGATATACAGGAAATGGTAAATATTAATAAAATATATCATAAAATTCTATAATAAAATTTAATTTAACTTTATTTAATTTAATAAAATACAATATGAATTAAATTAAAATTAAATTCACAGAATCACACTGTAATTGTGCCTGCTCCCATGCACAGCTACACACTGGGCATTGCATTAGAAATACACAGGAAATGGTAAATATTAATAAAATAAATAATAAATTTAATAATAAAATTTAATTTAACTTTATTTAATTTAATAAAATACAATATGAATTAAATTAAAATTAAATTTACAGAATCACACTGTAATTGTGCCTGCTTCCATGCACAGTTACACACTGGGCATTGCATTAAAAATATACAGGAAATGGTAAATATTAATAAAATAAATAATAAAATTTAATTTAATTTAATTTAATAAAATAAAATATGAATTAAATTAAAATTAAATTCACAAAATCACACTGTAATTGTGCCTGCTTCCATGCACAGTTACACACTGGGCATTGCATTAGAAATATACAGGAAATGGTAAATATTAATAAAATAAATAATAAAATTTAATTTAATTTAATTTAATAAAATATGAATTAAATTAAAATGAAATTCATAGAATCACTGGGTTGGGAGAGCTCCTTATGGATTTATATAAGCATTTTAGGAGGGGGCTGCAAATGGATCAACTCTGGACACATTATTTGCATATCATTATTTGCATATGATTATTTGCATATCATTATTTGCATATCATTATTTGCATATTAAATGCTGCCTCATGCAGCCATTAATCAGTAGGGATGATTAAAAGATTGTCTGAAAATCTGGTTTCCTTTCAGCACAGAAATCACTTTTCATCACTGATTTATAGTCACTAAAAATGTAAAGCTGAGATACTAAATACCCATTGATATTCCCCAAAAAATGAGAATAATCTGCAAAAAATAAATGTGCAAAAAAATAAAATAATCTGCAAAAAACAAAAAATAAACAAACAACAACCCTGCCTCAAATTCAAGCAGCTTTCAGTGTTTCCCAGATTTTTACCCTTTGGGCATTTTTACTTGGAAGAAAGGGAATTGATGCAATTTCTACAGACATTTGTGTTTTTGAGGATTTTTTGGCATAAATACAGGCTCAGCTTTGCACAGTGGTTTCTTACCAGTAAGGGGTGCCAATAAAGGATTTCCTCTTTGCAATTGTGGCTGTTATTTTTGCTGCTACCCCAAAGTCAGCTGGAAAATAAAATTAAATCATCAGAACCAATCAGAGCTGAAAACCCCAATCTTAGTGTTACAATAAATAACATTCACGTGTCTCGTGCAAATTAAAAATTCATTAGGGAGACAGCTGAAGATTGATAATAGGATCATTAATGTCTTCAGTGATATGGTTCAAATCAAAGAGTTTTCTTTCTACACACAGTTTTCCTCTCTTAGATCACTTTTTCCATCTCACCAGAATTTTTGGATATTCAATTTAAGAGGAAAAACAGCATCATGCCTTGGAAAAGGCACTTTTGGTGGGTTATTTATGGAGGAACTGAAAATCTGGTTTCCTTTCAGCACAGAAATCACTTTTCATCACTGATTTATAGTCACTAAAAATGTAAGGCTGAGAAACTAAATACCCATTGATATTCCCCAAAAAAGGAGAATAATCTGCAAAAATAAATGTGGGACAAACAACAAAACAAAAGGAAAGGCACTTCTGGTGTGTTATTTATGGGGCAGCTGCTCTCTGCTCTGGACACTGTCCAGGGCCAACCATCCCTGGTCCCCAGAAATCCCAAACATCAGCTGGTCCTGCAGAACCAAAAATTATTTAAATCCATTTTATTTGGATGGATTGGTGGCAGGAAAGCTGGAGGATAACCTGGGGAATGCAAGCAGGCAAAAGGAGGAACCCTGTGCATGCCAAGGTTAAAGCAGGGACTCCCCTCAGTGTTGGGGTTTGACTCAAATTTTTCAGGTTTTGCTCAAATTTTTCAGGTTTGACTCAAATTTTTCAGGTTTTACTCAATTTTTTCAGGTTTTACTCAAGTTTTTCAGGTTTGACTCAATTTTGTCATTTTTAAAAAGCTTTCATTGCCCAACACAGCATTCCTGCTCACCCACAGGGGCTGGAGGATGAACTAAGGCACAGCTGCCCTGAATCCAGGGATGGTGGCATCCACGGGATGGTGGCATCCATGGGATGGTGACACCCCATGGTAGGGTTGGTGGCATCCATGGGATGGTGGCATCTATGGGATGATGGCATCCAATGAATGGTGACATCCACAGGATGGTGGCATCCATGGCAGGGATGGTGGCATCCATGGGACGGTGGCATCTATGGGATGGTGACACCCATGGGATGACGGCATCCATGGGATGGTGACATTCATGGGATGGTGGCATCCATGGCAGGGATGGTGACATCTATGGGATGGTGGCACCCATGGGATGGTGGCATCTATGGCATGGTGGCATCCATGGGATGGTGACATCCACAGGATGGTGGCATCTATGGGATGGTGACATCCATGGGATGGTGGCATCTATGGGATGGTGACATCTATGGGATGGTGGCATCTATGGGATGGTGACATCTATGGGATGGTGACATCCATGGGATGGTGGCATCTATGGGATGGTGACATCCATGGGATGGTGGCATCTATGGGATGGTGACATCCATGGGATGGTGGCATCTATGGGATGGTGGCATCTATGGCATGGTGGCATCCATGGGATGGTGACATTCATGGGATGGTGGCATCCATGGGATGGTGGCATCCATGGGATGGTGGCACCCCATGGTAGGGATGGTGGCATCTATGGGATGGTGGCATCCCATGGTAGGGATGGTGGCATCCATAGGATGGTGATATCCATGGTATAGTGACATCCATAGGATGGTGGCACCCATGGGATGGTGACAACCACGGGATGGTGGCATCCATGGGATGGTGACATCCCATGGTAGGGACGGCAGAATCCATGAGATGGTGACATCCATGGGATGGTGACATCCATGGGATGGTGACATTCATGAGATGGTGACATCCCATGGCAGGGAAGGTGACATCTATGGGACGGTGGCATCCATAGAATGGTGACATCCCATGGTAGGGATGGTGGCATCTATGGGATGGTGGCATCCATGGCAGGGATGGTGACATCCATAGGATGGTGACATCTATGGGATGGTGGCACCCATGGGATGGTGACATCTATGGGATGGTGACATCCATAGGACGGTGACATCCATGGGATGGTGGCACCCATGGGACGGTGACATGGTGACACCCCATGGCAGCTTCTCCCTGCAGACCTGGGAGTTTTCCTCTCCCCCACCTCTGTGAATTGCCCAACCCCACACTCAGAGCCAGGATCAGAGGATTATTGATTATTGATTATTGATTACTGATCAGATCCCACCTTTGCAGGGGCTGCCCCAAAGAGGCTCCTGAAAGGCCCTGAGGGACAAGAAGCGACACCCAGGCAATGCCAGCCTGGCAAATGCCCAGCACACCTGGGATTTCAAAGGCTTGGTGGTTGAATAATGAAATTTTCTGTAATTTCTGGATAAAACACAAAACTTCTCCTCTCCTGCACGGCCTGGCCATGGATGCACACTTTGTCACCACCTTCCAGCACCATCTATTGCCCCAAATAATCATGGAATCATTTAGGGTGGAAAAAACCTTTAAATTCTGGAGTGCAGCCCTTCCCCAGCACTGCCCCATGTGCCCAAGTGCCACCTCCATAAATGAAATGAAATTAAATCAAATCCATATTTCAGAATGGAATCCAAATGAAATTAAATCAAATCCATATTACAGAATGGAATCCAAATGAAATTAAATCAAATCCATATTACAGAATGGAATCCAAATGAAATTAAATCAAATCCATATTACAGAATGGAATCCAAATGAAATTAAATTAAATCCATATTTCAGAACTCAGGCAACTCACCCAATTTAACATCTCCGTGGTCTGTCAGGAGAATGTTTGCACCCTGAAACAAAATTAATTCAGAATATTTATCAGGAATATTTTCCCTTGGAAGTGTAAGATAAATTTCTCAAGGTTCCAAGTTACCTTGATATCTCTGTGCATTTTGCCCTTCATGTGTAAATAAGCAAGACCCTGGAAATAAAAGACACAAGGAATTATTCTGCCATTTGTTAACATCCCACAAAGCCAATTCTGTTTAATAAATTTAATTTTCTCAATCTATTTGGTTTGGAAATGGAGATATTTGAGATTTGCAGATAAAGGAAGCTTCATCTTGTATTTCTTTGCTATCAGCAGTCCCAAAATGAATTTTATTTATCTGGTTGCAATATTTTAACCTCACACATCATTAAATTTACCACCACAGGGTGGGCAGGCAATTCAATATTTAAGCAAATATTTGCAATCTATCACACTAGAATTTCTTGGTCATTTTTATTTATTTATATGATGGAAAATAACAAATTACCCCTGGTTAATTGGTGTCTGCTTGACTCCCAACAGAAACTGAACCAATTTTCTGTATCTGCTTTATTTCTATGGAAAAAACTCTTTATTTTTTTATTTATTAAAAATATTATATATTTATAATAAATATTATTTATTATATATATAAGATTATATATTATTTAATTATAATATATATTATATTATATATATTATAATTAAATAATATATAATATTATATATATAATAAAAATTTATTTATTTATTTATTTATTTATGCCAGCTGTTCCCCTGTAGGTTTGTTATTTATTTTTCTTTTTGCAGAAAGGTTCCCAAAGTAAAAAAAATGAAAATAAATAAATATTTAAATAAATAAATATTTATTTATTTATTATAAATAAATATTATAATAAATATATTTATTTATTATATTAAAACCACTTTATTTTTTTATTTGCACCTGCACAAGCACAGTACCTGTAGAGTTTCCCTGCACACATAAGCAATTTGCAGCTCTGACAGAGGTCCTGTTACTGGAAATAAAGATTTAAAAATTAACTTTACAACACAGACACATCAATAACACTGAGAGGCAGCCAAAAAGTGGCCATGGCAAAGCTAAAGGCTGATTTTACATGATCTGAATTGTGCCCTGAGCTGAAAAGAGGGGTTTGTTTGCTTTTTGACAGAAAAGCTTTCTGTAAAAAAAAACCCCAAACAGCATCACCACAGCAAACAATAGCCACAGTGAGAAGAAAACCTGCTTTCATTGCATCAATTATTAATTTATGAGTGATTTTTG
Source organism: Setophaga petechia (assembly GCA_024362935.1). NCBI lineage: Eukaryota > Metazoa > Chordata > Aves > Passeriformes > Parulidae > Setophaga > Setophaga petechia. Next base: position 1,790,894 of record JANCRA010000091.1, on the reverse strand, counting down.
TGATACTCTGCTGTTGTCAGGAAACTAAAAGTGACATCTGCTGATATTTTAATATTAGAAATGGGAATGTTTCATACCAGGGGCTTGGAATTGTTTTAAATTGTTTTAATTCTTCTAAAATTGGTTTTTTTTTTGTACTGAACAGTAGAAAAAAAAAGCAGAAAGAGCTCAGGCATCCAAAAATTCAGTGTTATCATTTAAAGGCACAGCAGGTCCCCAACTGTATTTCCAACAACTCCAATAAATTATTCTACAGCATCAACAGCTCCAGATGAAACTTCAGGAAGGAAAATAATTCAGAAGTGAGGTGGTATTTCACAGGGGGAGGAAAAAAAAGTCATTTTTTCCTTTTAAAGATCAAATTTGGAGATTTCCCAATGAAAACTCCATCCCCATCCCCATGCACAGTGTCCATATCCAACTGTTCTGCCATAAAATGTCAAATCTTAAATGTCAAATCTTAAATGTCAAATATTATGTTAATATTAAAATGTCAATATTAAAATGTCAATATTAAAATGTCAATATTATAAATATTAAAAATGCTGCTCACATATCTGGAAAGTGCTCTCAAAATCTATTGACTGCAGCCAAAAATCACTTTATGCCCCCCAAAAACCCCCACACCCAGTGCCAGCTGTTCCCCCTGTAGGTTTGTTATTTATTTTTCTTTTTGCAGAAAGGTTCCCAAAGTAAAAAAAAATGAAAATAATTGTTGCAGTACCGTGGTAAATGTCCTGCAGGGATCCCCCACCACAGTATTCCATGCATATCCACAGCTTCTCACGGCTACAAAACAAAATTCAAAAATTCAAATTTCAGGCATCAGAAGCTGACTGATCTGGATGTAGAACATCATAATTTAAATTATTTTCTATTAATTTTTAATCACTCTCTGTTAAAAATACACATTCTGGTACATGACCAGCAGTTGCACTGTTATTAATACAAATTCTTGTGTTGTTAATATAAATGTTCATGTTATCAATATAAAAATATTGATGTAAAAATATAAAAATATAATTTTCACCAATCAAAACATAAGTTTTATGCCAAAGTCCCTGAGAAATATTTAAACATCATTAAACATAAAAAGTGGTGCTTTATAATAAAACCCCTGAGGTTTATCTGCTATCAGCAAAATTACATTAAATATCACACTAAACTCAGTGTTTCAATCTTAAATTGAAATTACCTCATTATACCTAAAAAACTCTTCTAAATTCAGTCTTTCAATCTTAAATTGAAATTACTTCATTATTCCTAAAAAACTCTTCCAAATTCAGAATTCTAAACTCAGTGTTTCAATCTTAAATTGAAATTTAGATTTCAATTAAAAAAAAGTGGTGCTTTATAGTAAAACCCCTGAGGTTTATCTGCTATCAGCAAAATTACATTAAATATCACACTAAACTCAGAGTTTCAATCTTAAATTGAAATTACCTCATTATACCTAAAAAAACTCTTCCAAATTCAGAATTCTAAATTCAGTCTTTCAGTCTTAAATTGAAATTACCTCATTATACCTAAAAAACTCTTCTAAATTCAGTCTTTCAATCTTAAATTGAAATTTAGATTTCAATTAAAAAAAAAGTGGTGCTTTATAATAAAACCCCTGAGGTTTATCTGCTATCAGCAAAATTGCATTAAATATCACACTAAAATCAGTGTTTCAATCTTAAATTGAAATTACCTCATTATACCTAAAAAAACTCTTCCAAATTCAGAATTCTAAATTCAGTCTTTCAGTCTTAAATTGAAATTACCTCATTATACCTAAAAAACTCTTCTAAATTCAGTCTTTCAATCTTAAATTGAAATTTAGATTTCAATTAAAAAAAAAGTGGTGCTTTATAATAAAACCCCTGAGGTTTATCTGCTATCAGCAAAATTACATTAAATATCACAGTAAACTCAGTGTGTCAATCTTAAATTGAAATTACCTCATTATACCTAAAAAACTCTTCCAAATTCAGAATTAGAAATTAGAAATTTAGTTCCAGTTGAGTCCACTTGGGCTGCAGGGATTATTTAATTGCAGCCCTCCAAGAAAAAGATGAAGTCTCATAGAAAAAAATAACCAAGCAGGCAAAGTGCAGATTTATATTCCCATAGAGCCAATTGATAAATGGCAGAGCTGCAGAGAAATTGAGAATATTCCCTGAATTCCTGTATAATATTTAATGTATAACATTTAATATTTATTATTTTCCTGTATAATATTTAATGTATAATACTGAATATTTTCCTGTATAATATTAAATGTATAACATTTAATATTTATTATTTTCCTGTGCAATATTTAATGGAAGGTGCAGGGAGCTGACACCACCTTGGTTCTGCCTCTGTTACACCAGAACTGTGAGAATTAATTTTTGCTGGAAATTTTATTTCCAGCAGCTCAGATTTTTAATTCCCCAGCCATGGTTTCATAGCCCAGACAATTATAATTAAATAAAATATCCAAAGGCAATTCTGCTCTAGAGAAATAAGGAGCTGCTCTTATATTAGAACTGATAAATCTGTGAGTAGGACTGGGTATGTTGCAAGAATCTCCAAGGGAAATGTTTCTTTCTGTTCCTAGTGATAAAAATATTCCAGCCTTTTGGCCAGCAGAGAAAACAAAATATTAGTCACTTTTGGGTTGGTTTATAAAAAAAACAACAAAAAACCAAGAGCAATTCAACCTCTGGAGGAAGATTTAATGAGGATACAGGAGGAAGATTTAATGAGGATACAGGAGGAAGATTTAATGAGGATACAGGTGGAAGATTTAATGAGGATACAGGAGGAAGATTTAATGAGGATACAGGAGGAAGATTTAATGAGGATACAGGACTAAAGCAGCCTGGGATTGTTTTAGGAGAGAACCAGCAGGAATATTGAAATAAAAATGGGGATTTACCTGAGATAACTCCCAAAATAGGCGACTATGTTGCAGTGTTTGCACTCTTTAACCATAAATATCTCCTGCTGGATCAGGGAGAAGTCATCTCCTGGAAAACAGGAAGCAGCCAGGGTTACACCATGAACATCAGGGAGCTCTGAGGGATGCACAGAATTTGGGAACCCATTCCAAGGCTCTGGATCCCAGTGGGTTCCCTGGGCTGGGCTGTGCTCAGCTGCTGGGTTTGGATCCTTTTCCCACCTCTGTCAAGGTCAGCACTGAGGGCACTCAGGTGATGGCTCAGGCTCAGGTGTTCATCAGTTCTGATCTCTGTCACAGTCTCACAAACCCTGAGTTCTGCAGCAAAACTAAAAATGGAGCCCCATCTCTCTCTACAAAGCCTTTTAAGGATAAACTGTCCAATTAACAAATGACACCTCAATTATTTTCACTTTTAACCCAATAACCAACCACCCCTGCCTGCAATGGGGACTTTTTATCCAATTACACAAAACCACCCAAACCCATGGAGAAGAAGGTCAAGAAGAAGAAGCAGCCACCCTAAAACCTCCATCTTGTTTTATATATATTACTAATCTAAAACCTCAAATTCTAAGTTTCCCACCCTGTGATATCACAAACTTCTGATCAACTCCACACCCACAATCCCAGTTCTGTCATTCCATTCTGGAAGCTTCTCCAGGCCTCAGGTCAGTGCACTGTTCTCTTGGAGGTCTTTGGGCACAAAAATCCCAAAACTCTCATTAATCAGGGTTCCAGCAGGTTTCCATCTGTCCCTGGAGTGTTGCTCCTCTGGAGAGGCCCAGGAAGCACCAGGAGCTGGAAAAGTGGAGATGAAAAGCCCAGGGAAGGAGCAAAGCTGGAGGTGAGTTAATGGAGATGGGAGCTGGGGAGCAGAGAGACTGGGTTAAAAGTGAAAATAATTGAGGTGTCATTTGTTAATTGGACAGTTCATCCTTAAAAGGCCTTGTAAAAAGAGAGAGAGAGAGAGAGACAGACAGACAGACAGACAGACAGACAGACAGCCATTTTGTAGCTTGTTAGTAGAATGCTCTCTCTCTCTCCAAGGCCTTTTAAGGATAAACTGTCCAATTAAGAAATGACACCTCAATTATTTTCACTTTTAACCCAATAACCAACCACCCCTGCCTGCAATGGGGACTTTTTATCCAATTACACAAAACCACCCAAACCCGTGGAGAAGAAGGTGAAGAAGAAAAAGTAGCCTCACCCTAAAACCTCCATCTTGCTTTATATAAATTACTATATTCTAAACCCTCAGACTCTTATATTTTCCACCCTGTGGTATCACACACTTCTATCCAACCCCCACACCCACAATCCCAGTTCTGTCATTCCATTCTGGAAGCTTCTCCAGGCCTCAGGTCAGTGCAGTGTTCTCTTGGAGGTCCAGAGCCTTTCAGCACAGAAATCTGAAATTCTCAGCAATTCCCAGGGTTCCAGCAGGTTTCCATCTGTCCCTGGTGTGTTGCTCCATCTGGAGAGGCCCAGGAAGCACCAGGAGCTGGAAAAGTGGAGATGGAAAGGCCAGGGAAGGAGCAAAGCTGGAGGTGAGTTAATGGAGATGGGAGCTGGGGAGCAGAGTGACTGGGTTAAAAGTGAAAATAATTGAGGTGTCATTTGTTAATTGGACAGTTCATCCTTAAAAGGCCTTGGAGAGAGAGAGAGAGACAGACAGACAGACAGACAGCCATTTTGTAGCTTGTTAGTAGAATGCTCACTCTCTCTCCAAGGCCTTTTAAGGATAAACTGTCCAATTAAGAAATGACACCTCAATTATTTTCACTTTTAACCCAATAACCAACCACCCATGGCTGCAGTGGGGACTTTTTTACCCAATTACACAAAACCACAAAATCCATGGAGCAGAAGGTGAAGAAGAAGGAGCAGCTTCCACCCTAAAACCTCCATCTTGTTTTATATATATTACTAATCTAAAACCTCAAATTCTAAGTTTCCCACCCTGTGATATCACAAACTTCTGATCAACTCCACACCCACAATCCCAGTTCTGTCATTCCATTCTGGAAGCTTCTCCAGGCCTCAGGTCAATGCAGTGCTCTCTTGGAGGTCCAGAGCCTTTCAGCACAGAAAATCTGAAATTCTCAGCATCCAGAGCTCCAACACTGAGGCACAAATATTTTCTGAAGACCAAGACAGCAGGGCTTGCACAGATATTTTCTGAAGACCAAGAGAGCAGGGCTTGCACAGATATTTTTGAACACCAGGAGACCAGGGCTTGCACAGATATTTCTTGAAGACCAAGAGAGCAGGGCTTGCACAGGTATTTTTGAACACCAAGAGAGCAGGGCTTGCACAGATATTTTTGAACACCAGGAGACCAGGGCTTGCACAAATATTTCTTGAAGACCACCAGAGCTGGAGGCCTGAGGGTGATCCATGAGTTCAGAGAGCTCCAGGAAAGCAGCACAGGGATCCAGGGAGGGATGGAGTAAATTCAAAATTTACTTTTCAAGCTTTGTTTCCATGCAGCTGCTCCCAGCACAAGGCTCCCCACAGGAGTGAGGGTTGCTGAACTGCAGAGCCTGGAAGGAGTGGAGCCCACGTTGTGAGGAATATTTCATTCCCAAGGGACCTGGATGGAGCAGATGAGCTGCACACCCACTCAGCTGACTCAGAGCTCAGGAGGGGTTTGGGTGGTTGTGCACATTGGAACATCCTAAATATATTTTTTTTGTGAAAAAAAAAAAAAAAAGGATCTACTAAAAAATCCATGATGAGCAGGGCATGTTCTGCCACTTTGAAATAAAAGGATCATTTTTTATAAATTAAAAAAGCAATAATTTCAGAGATGCAATTTCTGTTTGTATTTATACAGATGATAAATCCCCTTGAGAGAACTTCCAAGCAGAGGATGCTCTCCCCAGAATCCTGAACTCAAACCCTGCAGCTCTGCTTTCATTGTTTTATATATTATAAACTTTTTTCATCCTTTGACATGGAAGGACAAAAGGGAATGGCTTTAAGCTGAGGAAAGGGATATGTAGATGGGATATGAGGAAAGGGATATTTAGATGGGATATGAGGAAGGAATTCCCAGCTGGGAGGGTGGGCAGGCCCTGGCACAGGTGCCCAGAGCAGCTGTGGCTGCCCCTGGATCCCTGGCAGTGCCCAAGGCCAGGCTGGACATTGGGGTTGGAGCCACCTGGGACATTGGAGGTGTCCCTGCCATGGCAGGGCTGGCACTGGGATGAGCTTTAATGTCCCTTGAAATTCAAATTATTCTGGGATGTTTACTTCTGTTTCAAGTTTCCCCAGTAAAATCCCCTCCTCTATTAAAGTCAGGGATGTCCAACCCAGAAACCATGAAGAGCTTTCTCCTGCTCCCTTTAATTTAATTTAGATGATTTTGACAAGTCCAAGAGGACTCAAGCACTGGTGTAAATTGAATTCTTCATGTGTTTATTTAAGTAGCAGCACAGCTAATATTTTTTAATAACCTCTTTTAAAACAGATGTTTAGATTTGCTGAGCTTTGAGGCAGCTTCCCTGAGAACAGTGTCACTGGCAAAGGAAGAACCAGTGTGTAATAAAGGAAATTATCACAACCTTTATGTCTCAGTGACTGCCAGGCTTTCATTTAAGAAAATAGCTACAAAAAAAAAAAAGGGAAAAAGGGAAACAACTCCCAGGAATCCACCCCTGACTGATTTAAGTAAATCCTCAAGGGCTTCTTGATGTTGAATTATGTGAAGAAACACTTCACTGGGGCAGGAAAACAGTAGTAGAGAAGTTTCAAATGTCAAGAGGCTTTTTATAAACATCAGTAGTATTTTTTTAACCAATGAAAAAGAGAAAAGGCAACACAATTTCCATAAAATTAGCACAGATTTCACACTGGGCTTGGTTTAGGGATTCCTTGCAAGCTTTGCTTGGATTCACCCATCCTGCTTATAAATGATCCCTGTGAGTGAAGATTCCTGAATTTAGAGAATCATGGATTGGGTTGGGTTGGAAGGGAAATTAAATCCCATCCCACCCCATTTCCATGGCAGGGACACCTCCCACTGTCCCAGGGTGCCCCAACCCTGTGTCCAACCTGGGATCCAGGGGCAGCCACAGCTGCTCTGGCAATCCCAGCCCAGCCAGGAATTCCCAATTCCCAATCTCCCACCCATCCCTGTCCTCTGGCACTGGCAGCCATTCCCTGGCTCCTGTCCCTCCGTCCCTTGTCCCCAGTCCCTCTCCATGGGATCATTCCCATTCCCAGCTCCACAAATCTCCATCTCCCAGCTCCCCTTCCCATTCCAGCTGAAATGAATCCCAAAATCCTCTCAAACTTTCCCCCATTCTGCCATTCCAGAACATCACCTCATTCCCACTTTTCTCAAAGGATTCTGGTAACATTTGCCACAATAATAAAAGATCAATGCAAGGACCTGGAGCAGAGGAAATTCCCAACCATTCCCAATCCATCAGCTCAGCTCAGGGATCACCAAATCACCCTCAAGCCTCCCAGTGTCAGTCCAGTGAGGACTTTCCAGGCTGAGAAAACACCCAAATTCCATTGGAATTCCTTTGGATCAGGACTTTGAGGACATCCAACAAGCCCAGAAAGGCTCAAATCCCATCCCATGGCAGGGACACCTCCCACTGTCCCAGGGTGCCCCAATGCCCAGCCTGGCCTTGGGCACTGCCAGGGATCCAGGGGCAGCCACAGCTGCTCTGGGAATCCCAGCCCAGCCAGGAATTCCCAATCTCCACCTTAAATCAACCCTGTCCCAGTTTAAAGCCATTCCCCTGTCCTGTCCCTCCATCCCTTGTTTAAAGTCCCTCTCATTCATTTTTATAAGATTCTTTAATTCAAGCTTAAATCTCATGGATTCATTCCTCCCATTTCTCCAGCAAAATTCCTAAAGGAAATTGTTGGAATTCTCACAGACAACAACTGCAGAATTTTTAAACTATTCAAGCATTTTCAAGAAAGTCAAATCTGAATAAGATTGAAAGCAAAATCCTCTTGCCCCACACTGAAAAAATCCCATCTTTCTCCACAACCCCTTGTCCATGAGCTCAGAGGATCCAATGCCAAATGCCAGTGGCCTCTTCAAACCAAGGAATCCTTGAAATGTCAGCTGCAGCCTTCCAGCACAGCTGAATCCTGACCTGCTGGAACCCTGGGAATTACTGAGAATTTCAGATTTTCTGTGCTGACAGGCTCTGAACCTCCAAGAGAACACTGCATTGACCTGAGGCCCTGGAGAAGCTTCCAGAATGGAATGACAGAACTGGGATTGTGGGTGTGGGCTTTGGGTAGAAGTGTGTGATATCACAGGGTGGAAAACTTAGAATTTGGGGTTTTAGATTAGTAATATATACAAAGCAAGATGGAGGTTTTAGGGTGAGGCTGCTCCTTCTTCTTCTCCATGGGTTTGGGTGGTTTTGTGTAATTGGATAAAAAGTCCCCATTGCAGGCAGGGGTGGTTGGTTATTGGGTTAAAAGTGAAAATAATTGAGGTGTCATTTCTTAATTGGACAGTTTATCCTTAAAAGGTCTGGTAGAGAGAGATGGGGCTCCATTTTTAGTTTGTTAGAGTGGAGTGCTGCAGAACTCAGGGTTTGTGAGACTGTGACATTGTCCTGGTTTGTAAGACATGTGTGTGTCCCATGTCCATCTGTCAGAGCTGGGGCAGTTCTCTGCTGTTCCTGGGGCAGTTTTTTCTTTCTCTCTGCCACAGCCAACCCTCCCTGCAGGAGATCTCTGCTGTCCATGGGCACTGAGTGTCCCTGCAGGGCTGATCCCATTCCCCCATCCCATGGGGAGATGCTGTCCCCAGGGCAGGAGCCAAGCATTCCTACCTGGATCCAAGCTGAGCCTGGCCCAGCACAGCAGCCTTTGCCCCCTGCATTGCCAGAGGAGCAGCTTTCTGCTGCCCTGCATGGCCAGAGGGAGCCCAGGCCCATCTGCAGCAGCCCTGGAGCTGCAGAGGAAAACTCCCCCCTTGTGCAGGATCCCTGCTGCAGCAGAACCACAGCTGGCACTGCAGGAGGGCTGAGCCCCCCTGGCATGGGGCTGGGACACCACCCTGGCACACTGGGGACAGCTCCTCTTCTCACTCTTTCAATGTTTTTTTTTTTTGTTTGTACTATTACATTTTTAATTTTAATTTTCCTAATAAAGAACTGTTTTTCCTATCCTGCAGGAGGGCTGAGCCACCATGCAATGGCACTGCTGCCACCACCCTGACCCACAGCAGGACAGGGCCTGTTCTGACTCTGGCAGTGGTTTGTTTTCTGGGGTTTTTTTGTACTATTGCATTTGTAATTTTAATTTTCCTAGTAAAGAACTGTTATTCCTATTCCCTTATTTTTGCTTGAGAGCCCCTTAATTTCAAAACTATAATAATTCAGAGAGAGGAGTTTTACATTTTCCATTGCCAGGAATGCTCCTGCTTTTCAAACCTGGCTTTTCAAAAACCCAGACAAACACAAAGAAGAACTAATAAACATCTGAATCCAACAAGAAATGCTGTCTTGTGCATTAAAGACTCCACACTGCCCATGTGAAAATCCTGTTGAAACACCCCCAGAACAGGAAATCCTCCCAGGCAGCAGCTGGAGCTGTGTGTGCATTGCTGCTGAGTGCCAGGGCAGTTCTAGGAACTGTGACTAATGAGGGAAATTGAAGAAATGCAGATTTTGGGGCTAGAAAAGGACTGACATGAGGAGATAACACCTTCATGCACATAAAAGATGGCAGGGAAATGGGGAGAAGGGATAATCTGTCTCCAGTTTTATAATAGGATAATTAGCAATGGGATTAAATTGCCTTCACTACATTGTGAAAAGCTTTTCCTAACTGGAGAAATATCAGAATCTGGGATGTTTACTTCTGTGTAAAATTTCCAGCAATTTTTTTTGTTGAAATTTCCATCAAATGAAAAAATAAAAAAAGAATAAAACACTCAATAAAAACCCACCAGGAATGACTTGGAATGATGCTGCCTGTAGCAGAGAGAGACAGCAAAGATGATCTCGTGATTTGCTATTTATAAATGAAGAATTCATCCAAGAAATAGGGGTTACTCATACAGAAAAAGAGGGAAAAAAAGGATTTGGAAGAGAAAGAAAAAAGACAGGGAGCTGACAGAGAAGCAGCAAACAGATGGAAAGAAGAGAAGTTATCCATGAGAAAAATTTGGCTAAAATATGGAGAAAATTGTTCTGTGAGATGAGACACAGAGATAGGAGAGAAGATGTATAGCTGCTCAAAGATGACAAGAATGAATACAAAACAAACCAATTCAGACTTTCCAGGCAGCTGCAGTATTAATCTTGGCAAGACACACTGGAGTAGGGCAAAAAATTAAATATCCTTGGATAGCAGGAAAAAAACCAGACACAATCTGTAGAAAATACTTCACTGACAGGGAGACAGCAAGATAAAAAGAATTGGACCAAAGGTGACAAAACATCCATATAAAATAATCTGGTTTAGCAGTCAGGGGTTTGATGGTGAACAACAGGGAACTGGGAAAATTGGGTTTGCCTGCTCCCATGCTGGGAATTTTGGGATGTGTGGGGCACCTTTGGGATGTCTGTGGCAGTTCTGGGATATTTTTGGCACTTTTGGGATGTCTGTGGCAGTTTTGGGATGTGTGTGGCAGGTTGGGGATGTGTGTGGCACTTTTGGGGATGTGTGTGGCAGTTCTGGGATATCTGTGGCAGTTTTGGGATTGTGTGGCAGTTTTGGGATGTCTGTGGCAGTTTTGGAGCAGTTTTGGGATATGTGTGGTAGTTTTGGGATGTGTTGGCAGTTTTGGGATGTGTGTGGCAGTTTTGGGATGTTTGTGGCAGTTTTGGGATGTGTAGCACTTTTGGGCTGTGTGTGGCACTTTTGGGATGTGGTGGCAGTTTTGGGATTGTGTGGCAGTTTTGGGGCAGTATTGGCATGTGTGTGGCAGTTTTGGGGCAGTATTAGCATGTGTGTGGCAGTTTTGGGATATCTGTGGCAGTTTTGGGCTCTGTGTGGCAGTTTTGGGATGTTTGTGGCAGTTCTGGGATGTGTGTGGCAGTTTTGGGCTGTGTGTGGCACTTTTGGGATGTGTGGCAGTTTTGGGATGTCTGTGGCAGTTTTGGAGCAGTTTTGGTATATGTGTGGCAGTTTTGGGATATTTGGCAGTTTTGGGTTGTGTGTGGCAGTTTTGGGCTGTGTGTGGCAGTTTTGGGCTGTGTGTGGCACTTTTGGGATATCTGTGGCAGTTTTGGGCTGTGTGTGGCAGTTTTGGGCTGTGTGTGGCAGTTTTGGGATGTGTGTGGCAGTTTTGGGATCTGTGTGGCAATTTTGGGATGTCTATGGCAGTTTTGGGCTGTGTGTGGCGGTTTTGGGATTTTAACACTATAATTAACATTAATAATTTAAAAATCAGATTATATTTAACAACAAGATTAGAGGAACACTTGTAAGGGGCACTGAAGGATGAAGAGCAGGGTCACACCACTGCAGCCTCTGCTGGGACCACTCCTCAAACATTTCTTATTTCAACAACCTGAGATCCCAAGCAAGGAGAGAGGAATCTCTCTGGAAATGACAACAACCTGCCCCAGTGCAGAGCCCAGCAGCACCCACAGCTCCTCTCCAGCTCTCCTGGAGCCCTTCAGGGGCTCTGAGCTGTCCCTGGAGCCTCCTCCTGTCCAGGTGAGCACCCCACAGGTGAGGTCTGTGCTGACTCCCCAGCCTCCCTGTGCTCACTCACTCCAAACCCCTCTGCTGAAGCTCAGGAAGGTTCAGGCAGTGCTGATCAAAGGGATGGCTTTCCCAAAATGCACATTTTTCATCCTGTTTTATCCATATCTTCTATAGAATATTTTATATGCTGATTTATCCAGCCTGCTTTTCACAGGACTCATGGAAAACCTGCAGCCTGACAGAAAGAATTTCAATTCCCCAAACCTGAAACTCAAGAAAACTTGATTCCAAGCAGGAGCAGCTCTTTGGAAACAGTGATGTTTCCAGCAGCAGATTTTGGAGCTGCCAACTGCTAACCACTGATGCTCCTCATTATCTCTCTGCTGCTATTAAATATTTCTGATGGTGATGTGCAGCCATGAGCTCCACAGCAAGGAGAACACCAGAGTTTGGAGTGAGTGGCCCAACCCCTGAACAATTTCCCTGTGGATTTTCTCTTCTTGCCTGCCTGGGTCCTGGTTATGAGCAGCCTCTCAATATATATTTGGTAATTAAAAATGTATCATTGGTAATTAAAATATATCATTGGTAATTAAAAATATATCATTGGTAATTAAAATATATAATTGGTAATTAAAAATATATAATTGGTGTTGCCCAGAGAAGCTCTGGCTGTCCCCTGGAGTGTCCCAGGCCAGGTTGGACAGGGCTTGGAGCAGCCTGGGATGGTGGGAGGTGTCCCTGCCATGGCAGGGGTGGATTGGGATGATTTTTAAGGTCCTTTCCAACCCCAACCATTCAGGGATTCTGGGATTCCTCTCTCTCAGCAGTTTTTTCTCCTCTCTCCTTGTCTCACCTACCCACAGTTGTACAGCTCAGTCTTTGATCTCCTCTGTTGCTGTTTTTCTTGATGTATTTTGCCAAATGATGTGTTTTAATTCACCCCAAGGGTCACACTCTGCACTCCTTTCCAATCAAATGTGGGACTTTGCAGCTTCTTCCCTACTTGCAGAACCTCCTTCCCCCACCACAACCCCTTCTGTCCCCTTTCCCCATCCCAAAAACTCTGTTTTAAGTGAAAACTTGCACTACCTGGATCCTCCTCTGGATCCACACATTTCTTAAGAAGAACAGTGAATTATAAATTCATTATAAGGACACAAAGTGAAATCTGACCCCATTTCAACAAGTTGGATGTAATTAAAATTCTGGCCACTCTGGATTCAAAGTCCAGGCTGGCTCTGCTTTGCCCTGTGTGGGGCTGAGCAGCTTTGAGGCTGTGGCAGCACCATGTGGGACAGGGGATGGCACACACAGGCCATGTCCAGCCTTTAGTGGCTCTGCAACTCCTGGAACCTCAGGAATTCAGCCCCAGACACGACCCCAAACCCAAGCAGGCTGCACAGCACGAGGCATGGAAGGTGTGTGGGTGCTAATGAGAAGTTATTGTCATATTTCCTCAACCCCAGGTGCTGCCAACAACAGTTCAAGCCCAGCAGGCTCAGTTTAAATCAGCCTCAGGCTCAGTTTAAATCAGCCTCAGGCTGGTTCTTCTCCACAGCTCATTTGGGGAATTCACTGTATGGGCAATGAGGCTGCCTTGCCTCAGCCCCCAGAGTCCTGGGCTGGCTCTAGGGCAGCTCTGCTGTGCTGCAGAGGGGCCAGACCCCCTTGTGACCCTCACCCTGTGTGGAAAATCCCCTTCCTGAGCTGGCTGAGGAACAGGACTGGCTTGGAATGCACTGAGCACATCACCTCACACTCTGCATGGCTCTGCTCCTACAGCTCCCTGTCCAACCTGAAATAGAGAATTGCCATTTCTGGGGTCTCAAATGGAAAATGCAATCATTGGATCCAAAAAATCCAGCAGTGAGATTCTTCTGTAACCTTGCAGAAGGTTCTGAGCCTCAGGCTCAGTTTAAATCAGCCTCAGGCTCAGTTTAAATCAGCCTCAGGCTCAGTTTAAATCAGCCTCAGGCTGGTTCCTCACCAAAGCTCATTTGTGGGATTCACTGTATGGGCAATGAGGCTGCCTTGCCTGGGCTGGCTCTAGGGCAGCTCTGCTGTGCTGCAGAGGGGCCAGACCCCCCTGTGACCCTCACCCTGTGTGGAAAATCCCCTTCCTGAGCTGGCTGAAGGACTCAGCACACCCAGACCCTGGAATGCACTGAGCCCATCTCACACTCTGCATGGCTCTGCTCCTGCAGCTCCCTGTCCAACCTGAAACAGGGAATTGCCATTTCTGGGGTCTCAAATGGAAAATGCAATCACTGGACCACAAAAACTCCAAAAATCCAGCAGTGAGATTCTTCTGTAACCTTGCAGAAGGTTCTGAACACAACAGAGGGCATTAGTTAACATGACAGCAGCACTTCAAACAGACATTAGCATATTTAAAAATACTTTTATGATTTTCTCCCAGGGAGAAAGTTCCATGGCTGAAAACTCCACTGGCAAATAGTTCCCTCTTTGTATTGAGTCCCCTCTAGATTCATCTGCTAAACCCATAGAAGGAAGAGGCTTTAGTGTTTCAGACAGTTTTGGCTGCTGTGCTGCTGAGTACAGTTGGATTTGTTTCTGAAATAGAATTGGCTCCCAAATTATTTGAAGCATTTGTGCTCAGGGAATGCTGGGAAATGTCATTAGCGTGCCATAATACTTTTGCCTAATGCTCTCCAAAGTCTGTGCCAAAAATATTTTTAAAAAAAAAGGGAAAAACCACTATTTTGACTCCAAGTGACTGTGGGAGCAGACCTAGAGAACTGCCCCAAATTTAAATAAATTGGTGACAGCAACCTTCCAAGCTGGGCTTGTTTTCTTTGTCTGGACAAGAGACAAAGGTAAGAGCTGATGAAATCAAACACAGATCCATGCTGGGATCTGCTTCCAGCTCTCTCTGGGTATTCACTCAGTACCTGCAGGAGATGAGGGAGGAACAGGAACAAGCCAGGACTCACCCCTGCCATGCTGCAGCATCCTGATCTCCTCAAATCCTGACATTTACTGAGTGCAGCTCCCTCAGCCTTCACTCAACACATTCCTCACCTCCTCTGGAGCACTCTCTGCTTCAGAACCTTTTGTCTTTTGCTCCCAATTCCCCTGTCTATGGATTAATCAAGTGTTGAGTTTGGAGTTTTTATTTTTCCATCAGCTAATTAATTGCCATTGATGAGCTTTCTCCTCCTCCTCTGCAGAAGATGCTGTATGTAACTCCCAAGCCTATTTCTCCACTCTCTAATTTAGGGAATTTATTATTAATTTTATTCCAGCTGTGTCCTACTGTGTGAAAGGAACTTGAGCTGGTGTTTGGAGGGGCTGCCCTTCCCAGGAAACCACCACAGGGAATTCCAACAGCTCCTGGCCTGGTCCAGGAATTGATAAATGCCCTGTAATTTACAGACTTCAAAAACTTCTCAAAACCCTTAAAATTAGTCAGAAAATTGAAGTGTGTAGCAGGCAATTAATAATTTCTTTAAAAATCTGGAGTATTTCAAACATGAGAACTGAAAAAGGAGAAGGTAAGTAAATAAATGCTGTGAATTCTCCTTAAACACCAAACACCCAACAAGATCCCTGCAGGGAGGCTGTGGGTGCACATGAGATGGATGGAGACCAGGTTGGCAACATTTAAAAGATGGATTAAAAAAACCAAACCAAAACAAAAATAGCTTCCCTGTGGTGATCAGACCAATATAATTAAACACAAGACATGGTCATCAGTGCTAATTAAAACTGGGGCCAGAGTCTTGCATTTTATGTAGAGCTTAAGCAGCACCAAGGAAAGGCAGAACCCTGCTCCTCCCTCAGTATCAACAGAGGATTTGGTCCCTGCTTCACTTCAGTTTCCAAAACAGTTCCTCAAATTCAGAATAAAACCAGATCCACCTCATTTGGATGGGCTGCAGTGACACAGGGCTGGAGGAGGCTGCTCCCCAAGGCAGCAGTGGGTTATTTTTGTCCTTTTACTGAAGGGCAGCAGTGGGTTATTATTGTCCTTTTACTGAAGGACAGCAGTGGGTTATTATTGTCCTTTTACTGAAGGACAGCAGTGGGTTATTATTGTTCTTTTTCTGTCACTGAAGCATCACTGCCTCAGCACAGCCCCTCTGCCCCAAGCTCTGGCCACAGCAGCTCACACAGGGTGTGAGGGATAGCCCTGTGTCCCCACTGCCTAATTAACCCTAGCACTGCAGCCCAATTAATTAATTCCCCACTGCCTAATTAACCCTAGCACTGCAGCCCAATTAATAAACCCAGCCTGCTCTGCCAAGGGGGCTGAGCACTCACAGGCACCAAAGGCAGAGATTTTCACTTCTCCCCTGAGCATCCCCCTGCTTTTTCCACCTTCTGCCTTCAGACCCATTTCTTTTACTGCACAGAACCAACCAGAAATAAAAATTAACCCTCCCCTCAGCGCTTCAGCCCTGGATGGTCTTTAAGTTCTCTTCAAACTTAAATCATTCTGGGATTTTGTGATTCTGTGATTTTGTGATTCTGTGATTTTGTGACTCCGTGATTTCCACTCAGGACACAATTTCAGCTTTCAGCTCCCTGCACAGGGCTCAGATTAAACTCCTGGGCAGCAAAGGAGATCCCCTGGGTCTCCTGCTTTTAGGAGGAGAGGCAGAAACCCCATGGGCAGTAGGAGCCATCCCCCTCCCTCAGCACAGAAAGAAAAGATGACACATCCCAAAGCAGGGCTCAGCTTTTCCCAGTGCACCTTTGGAGGGAGCTGGGAAAATTCCTGATCCCTTCCAACTCCCACAGCTCCTCACTGGCTCAGAGCTCACAATTTACCATCTGTCCCTGATCTCCTCTTTGTAGCAACATCTCTCCATGCAGCAATTGATCAGGCAGATAAGAACAAGGAAATGGTGAGCATGACACAGCCAAGAGCAGTGGTACATCCTGCAGGGCTTCCTGTCATCTAACCACTGAAACTACACAAAAAAAACCAACCCCAAACACTTCTTTTGTCTAGAACTTCACAGTGGGTGAAAATAAACACATGGAAAAAATGAAAATGTGATTCAAAAATACAGGAAAGAATGGAAAACTTACCAGGCTCTAACTTGATTATTTTTACAGCAGCCAGTTCTCCTGTATGAAGATTTCTAGCCTGAAACAAGAGAGTTAAGATATGGTTAAGATAGATATTTAGATATTTAGCTATAGTTAAGATGTATTTAATAATAAATCAAGGCACCTCAGAGTCTTACAGATTGTGCAAAAATCAGATGTTGTCTGATAGAAATACAATGCAGAGCTGAGAGCAACATGGGTGAGGATAATTTGGGTTTGGAATTAGCTCAGCACCAGCCTGGCTGGAATTGTCAAGTGTTCCTGACAGTTCCTTTGCAGACTTTATATCATCAAATCACAGAATCACTGAGGCTGGAAAAGCCCTCCAAGGTCACCCCACCTGTGACTGTCCCCACCTTGTCCCCAGCCCAGAGCACTGAGAGCCACATCCAGACATTCCCTGGGCACCTCCAGGGATGGACAAACCTCCAAACCTCCAAACCTCCAGGGATGGGCAAACCTCCAAACCTCCAGGGATGGGCAAACCTCCAAACCTCCAAACCTCCCTGGGCAGCTCCTTCCAACCCCTGGGCACCCTTTAGAGGAAGAAATTCCTCCTCATGTCCAGCCTGAACCTGGCAATGAGAGCTCACCCCTGTCAAACAGCATTTTTAAGGGCAGTTTCTGGCACTCAAGGATGCACCAGGGGTTGGAAGGGGCTGCCTGTGACTGTCCCCACCTTGTCCCCAGCCCAGAGCACTGAGAGCCACATCCAGACATTCCCTGGGCACCTCCAGGGATGGGCACCCCAAACCTCCCTGGGCAGCTCCTTCCAACCCCTGGGCACCCTTTAGAGGAAGAAACTCCTCCTCAAGTCCAGCCTGAACATGGAAATTAGAGCTCACCCCTGTCAAAGAGCATTTTTAAGGGCAGTTTCTGGCACTCAGGGATGCACCAGGGGCTCACCCATCCCATGGTGTGCCCCAAAAGTGGAACTGAGAGGGGCAGGAGGCACAGCAGAGGCAGCAGGGATGAGTCACAGCTCCCTGCAACCACTGCACTCTGCAAACTCCTTCCTTGCTCCCTCCTCCTCCTCAGCAGCAGCAGCAGCTCCAATTAAGCCTTTACAGAACTGCCCTCTCTGGATAAGCTCCAAATTTCAACTGAGAATGCAGGGCTGGAAGATGTCACAGGACTCTCAGATACAGAAAGTTTTAAGAGGGGATTTTGTGAACACTTTCTAGTAACTGAATCACTCAGGCACCATCACCAGAGCTAAACTATTTTTCCTGATTTAATAAGGCTGAACATCCAAGAGTTACAGGAATTTAGCCCCAGTTGTTTAAATCTTAGACCCTAGCAAATATGCAGAGCCTTCTGAACAGCTGAAATCTGGTGAAGAGGTGGATTGTAGAAAATGGAGGGAAAACTGGCTTCAAATTAAATCAATGTGGACTTAAGATGAGGATGTAAAGGAAATTTGACCCTGTGAAGGGAGTCACTACAGAACACTCTTCTCCTGTGAATGGACAAGAAGTCTTAAAAACTTGTTGTTTAAAAAATCCTTTAAAAAGGAAGATCAAGAGCCTGAAGGACTAACCCCTGAGTTTTAGCAATACTTAGGTTTCAAAACAGGGAAAGGCTTTGCAGCCAGGAAAAAACCAAGCCAAGCCAAGCCAAGCCAAGCCAAACCAAACCAAACCAAACCAAACCAAGCCAAACCAAACTAAACCAAACCAAAAAATCCTTAAAAAAGGAAGATCAAGAGCCTGAAGGAGTAACTCCTGAGTTTTAGCAATACTTAGGCTTCAAAATAGGGAAAGGCTTTGCAGCCAGGAAAAAACCAAACCAAACCAAGCCAAGCCAAGCCAAGCCAAACCAAACCAAACCAAACCAAGCCAAGCCAAGCCAAGCCAAGGCAAGCCAAGTCAAACCAAACCAACTAAACTAAACTAAACTAAACTAAACTAAACTAAACTAAACTAAACCAAACCAAAACATCCTTAAAAAAGGAAGATCAAGAGCCTGAAGGATTAACCCCTCAGTTTCATCAATACTTAGGCTTCAAAATAGGGAAATGCTTTGCAGCCAGGAAAAAACCAAACCAAACCAAACCAAACCAAACCAAACCAAGCCAAGCCAAACCAAGCCAAACCAAGCCAAACCAAACCAAACCCAACTCAACCCAACCAAACCAAGGCAAGCCAAGCCAAGCCAAACCAAACCAAACAAAAAAATCCTTTAAAAGGGAAGATCAAGAGCCTGAAGGATTAACCCCTCAGTTTCATCAATACTTAGGCTTCAAAATAGGGAAAGGCTTTGCAGCCAGGAAAAAAACCCAAACCAAACCAAACCAAGCCAAACCAAGCCAAGCCAAACCAAATCAAATCCAACCCAACCCAACAAAGCCAAGTCAAGCCAAGCCAAACCAAACCAAACAAAAAAATCCTTTAAAAAGGAAGATCAAGAGTCTGAAGGACTAACCCCTCAGTTTCATCAATACTTAGGCTTCAAAATAGCGAAATGCTTTGCAGCCAGGAAAAAAACCAAACCAAACCAAGCCAAGCCAAACCAAACCAAACCAAGCCAAGCCAAACCAAACCAAACCAAACCAAAGCAAGCCAAGCCAAGCCAAGCCAAGCCAAGCCAAGCCAAGCCAAACCAAACCAACTAAACTAAACTAAACTAAACTAAACCAAAAAATCCTTAAAAATGGAAGATCAAGAGCCTGAAGGATTAACCCCTCAGTTTAATCAATACTTAGGCTTCAAAATAGGGAAAGGCTTTGCAGCCAGGAAAAAAACCAAGCCAAGCCAAACCAAACCCAACCCAACCCAACCCAACCAAACCAAACCAAACCAAACCAAACCAAACCAAACCCAACCCAAGCCAAGCCAATGATTGGCCTTTCAGAGCCCTGCAGTGCTAAGACATGAGATGGGTTTCAAACTGCAGGCCAAGGACACAAATATGACTGAAGCTGCTCTCAAAGAGAATCTGAACAATTCTACAAAGGACCCAACCATCTGCAGACCAAATCACTCAGAGTCATCTGCAAACCACAAAGGAAACATTCACCACTTCTGAAAGCACCTTCCCACCGAGGTGGTTTTTTTTTGTTTTAGACCACAGCAAAATCTTTGGTGTCCTTCAAAATGCAGAAGGAGCAGGTGGGTGCTGCCCTGGTAATAATATTTACAATTGCACAAACAGAACGGGGCACTCCTTGTCAGTGTCTGAGAGGTTTATTAAAGCATCAGCCTCAACACATTGTTACAACAATGGAGACAAACAGATGCAACCTTCTCGCTGGATCAAGCAGAATGCCAAAGGATGTAATGTTATAAGATATCATAAAGCTATTTCTATCTGCATTTCAGCTAATCACACATAGAGAACAAGAACATTGACAATACTTCTATCCAATGAATACTTCTATCTATGCTGCTTTAGCATTTAACTATTTTACTGTCTGAAGCCTGATTTTTCCTTTCTTAAAACCCTCTGATTTTTAAGATTTCCCACAGGATAAAGGGTTAGGATAAAGGGTTAGGAGTGCTCTGCTCCTGTCAGACCAGTGTGCAGCAGGGATTTCCCAGCAGGGACACTCACTGTGCCTCACTGAAGCCAGGGGTGCCCCACTATCCACACTTCTGTCCAGGAGCAGCTCAGCTGCTCAGGTGAAGTGGCCTGCACTGCTCCCAGGGTGTCAGCTTCACTTCTGGAGCACCAAAAGGATCACATTCCTCACAGATATCCCTTTCCACAGCAGCAGCAAGTGCCCCTGTCATGCTGAAGCCTGAAGGAATGGATGGAGTCTGCCAAAGGTCTGCTGGGCTGGGATCTGAAGGTTCAGGCAGGGGAATGCTGCAGCTCTGGCTCCCAGCTCCACTAAATCCTGCCCTGCTGCTTCCCACTATCACCACTCAGCTCATATTTAATCTACAGCTTGGACTATTTTGGGTTCCAACCACCAAACTCTGCCTGCTGGAACACAGAAATCCCCACTGGGTTTGTATTTATGACCCAAAGCTATCAATTGTCTGTGTTTTCTGGTCCCACAGCTTTCCTCTTCCACCAGACACATTCCTGAGCTGATGACACCAAGACCACACGTGATCATCAACTCCAAAGGCAAAATCCCAAATATTCCCTGATCCTTAAAACCCCTGTGTGGATGCTCCCAGACAAGGAATGGTTTTCCATCTCCAGCCTAGACACTGGCACTGTGAGCACACAGCAAATCACCCCAAATGCTTCCCAAGGGATGTCACCCAGATGTCACCAGAGGCTTTTGCTCCCTGCTCCTGGCTGGCAGCAGCTGCACCTTCCCTCTGCCACTGTCACTGAGCACTGCATCAATAATGAATTACTGCTCATTAAAAATGCAACAAGGCCAGGGCTAAAAACTGGCTCTCCCTGTACACACCTAGATGTGAAAAGTGTCAGATCAGGATTCCTCAGATCACTCTGGGATGGGTTAGTCAAAGAAATCTTCATTTCCCACGAGTCACTGCAGTTTGCATCATTCTGATTTTTATTTTTTTTAAAGAACTGTGCAGTTACCAAGGAAGTCACAGACAGGAAGGGCAACGTCACTGGCTTGTGAATCAAACCTGAAATCTGACTAGAAATGATATCTGACAAAAATGAAAATCCCTAATGTGAAAAATTAATTAATGATCTATCAGTCTGTCTTATTGATACAATTCTGCACTGCAGAGGGGGAACTACAGAGTAAGAAATTACAGTTCTTCAACTCGTGTTATTTACATTTCCTGAGCCCAACAGCAAAATATCTGCCTCCTCCTCATCCCTTGAAATTTCCTCTGTACTTCAATTTCAATTCAAAATCAGCTGAAATTTTTGAAATTAGCCAGAGGCCAGGGAAGCTGTTACTCCATCCAAGTAATCCAGACGTGTTCAGTATCTCCTGAGCTCTTACTGACAAAGGAAATAATCATTTATATGCATTAATCCCATAAAGATGACATATACAAAATGAACCTTGGTGATAAATTTCACTTTTAAGGAAGAAAAGATTTGTTAGATGTCTTATTGTGTTTAAGTCTTCTGGGCTTGATCCCTTCAACATATAAGAAAATCTCCTAAGAATTTATTTGACAGTAAAGGCTGAAAGACTCAGTGCTGGTGTCCACATCTCCATCAGCAACCTGGTCCAGTTCCACAGGACAGAAGCAGATCCCAAATTCCCAAGATATTTGCTCTAAGACCTTCTCTAAGAGGAAGACAGAGCTTTTGCCCTTTATTAGTGTTAATACTAATTTTATTTCATGAGACACAAAGCTGAAGATCCTGTTCCCTACAGGATGAAAATGAAAACTCCAGGATTTTGGCAGAAGGATTGCAAAGCTCCAAGGTGAGCCACACAAGAATGGGATCAGAACAAGAGTGGGGTGAACCACAGGCAAATTTTCATGTGCAGAGTTTATTTACTGAGAAAGAAGAGTTTGGCAGCAGCCTTTTGGTCACCTCTTCAGCTGTCCCACATCCTGACAGAGCAGGAGTGACAGCAGCCCACTGAGCACTGCTCTTGCAGAATATTTTAGCAGCTGAACACTAACACTGCAGAACATCACATGGAATCTGTGTTCAAAATAAAAATTAAACAAAACAAAGCACAAAGTACAAACATAACTACTCTTTTTTTTTTTTTTTTTGGTGGATATCCCATTGCATTGCTGTAGTGATCAAGCACATCCCACCCCACTAACGTGACAGCTCTGTTAGTAGGAGTAATTTAGGGAGCTGGGAGAGTTTTGTGGGATTACACACAAATAAATCATTGGGTTTTCCCACTGAGACTTGACTTTCTTCCCCAACAGCTGCTGTGGGACAATGGGACCCGAGGTGAGGCTGTGGCAATCCCTGTGTGTGACACTTCCCACTGCACACCCAAACACCACCCCTGAGAAAACACAGAAACAGTCTGGGAGGCATTTCTGCAGCCAGTGACCAGAAATAACACACAGAACTGGTTTCAGAACCAGTTGTGCACTCTGCACTTGAGTTTTCTTTGTTTTCAGGAGTGCAAGCCAAACAGTTCCAGCCCAGGGGGTCCACAGTGCTGAGCCACGTGAGATGCTCAAAATGGGGGAATCTTGGACATTTGGATCTGTGCTCAGTGTCCTCTTCCTAACCACAGAGAAAGAGAAGATTCACACAGCAACATCCCTCAGTCATGCTCCAAATTAGTATTTTCAATTTCCATGGTGCAATCCTGTCCTCTCCAGCCCTGGATCAAGAGCCCCATTCAGAGAGGAGCTGTTTGCTGGAGCGTGTCTCCATTAATTGAATCCTGATTGCAGCTCCTGTGGCAGCTCTCCCTCCCTCCCTCCCTCCCTGCCCAGCTTATTCACCCCTTGCCAAGCTTCACTCAGCCCTGGCCACGAGGTTCTGCAGCCTCAAGTGCTGCCTGCTTGTCCCCAGTCATGGATGTGCCCTCAAAAGGTGCCTGACCTCCTGCCCTGAGAGTGAATCTCAAGCTCCTCTGCTGTCCAGCTCCTGACCTCTGACACTTTGTAATTCCTAACCTGCTCTGTGTGGTTGGAAAATCCCATTATGCTGTTTTTCTTTTCATATCATACAGCATCATCAAATTAACTCTTAAATTCACCTTCCTGCATCTCTGAATTCATATCGAGCTCTCACCCAGCTGGACTGACCCAAGGAAATGTCTCTCATTTTATGGGCTGCCCTAAAGCCATAAAAACAGGGAATTCTTGGTGGATGGGGATCTGCTGGACTCTGACTGAATCTGAATTATGTCCCAATGCAGAAGTTTCAATAAATGTTCCCAGTGTTCATTACAATTAACTGTGCCTGACCTCGTGCCCTGGGAGTGAATCTCAAGCTCCTCTGCTGTCCAGCTCCTGACCTCTGACACTCTGTAATTCCTAACCTGCTCTGTGTGGTTTGGAAATTCCCATTATGCTGTGCTTTTCTTTTTATATCTCACAGCATCATCAAATTAACTCTTAAAGTCACCTTTCTGCACCTCTGAATTCATATCGAGCTCTCACCCAGCTGAAGTGACCCAAAGAAATCTCTCTCATTTTATGTGCTGCCCTAAAAGCATAAAAACAGAATTCTTGGTGGATGGTGATCTGCTAGACTCTAAGAGAATTTGAAATATGTCCTAATGCAGAAGTTTAATTAAATGTCCTTAGTGTTTATTACAATTAACTGTAAAATTCTGCTTACAATTAACTGTGCCTGACCTCGTGCCCTGGGAGTGAATCTCAAGCTCCTCTGCTGTCCAGTTCCTGACCTCTGACACTCTGTAATTCCTAACCTGCTCTGTGTGGTCTGGAAATTCCCATTATGCTGTGTTTTTCTTTTTATATCTCACAGCATCATCAAATTAACTCTTAAATTCACCTTTCTGCATCTCTGAATTCATATCGAGCTCTCACCCAGCTGACGTGACCCAAAGAAATCTCTCTCATTTTATGGGCTGCCTAAAACCACAAAAACAGGGAATTCTTGGTAGATGGTGATCTGCTGGACTCTGACTGAATCTGAATTATGTCCCAATGCAGAAGTTTCAATAAATGTTCCCAGTGTTCATTACAATTAACTGTGCCTGACCTCGTGCCCTGGGAGTGAATCTCAAGCTCCTCTGCTGTCCAGCTCCTGACCTCTGACACTCTGTAATTCCTAACCTGCTCTGTGTGGTTTGGAAATTCCCATTATGCTGTGCTTTTCTTTTTATATCTCATAGCATCCTCAAACAGACTCTTAAATTCACCTTTCTGCATCTCTGAATTCATATCGAGCTCTCACCCAGCTGAAGTGACCCAAAGAAATGTCTCTCATTTTATGGGCTGCCTAAAAGCATAAAAACAGGAAATTCTTGGTGGATGGTGATCAGCTGGACTCTAACAGAATCTGAATTATGTTCTAATGCAGTAGTTTAAATAAATGTTGTAATTGTTTATTACAATTAAATGTAAAATTCTGCTTACAATTAACTGTACCTGACCTCGTGCCCTGGGAGTGAATCTCAAGCTCCTCTGCTGTCCAGCTCCTGACCTCTGACACTCTGTAATTCCTAACCTGCTCTGTGTGGCTTGGAAATTACCATTATGCTGTGTTTTTCTTTTTATATCTCACAGCATCATCAAATTAACTCTTAAATTCACCTTTCTGCATCTCTGAATTCACATCTAGCAGTACCAAGAGCTCTCACCCAGCTGAAGTGACCCAAAGAAATGTTTCTCATTTTATCTGCTGCCCTAAAACCATAAAAACTGAATTCTTGGTGGATGGTGATCAGCTGGACTCTAATAGAATTTAAATTATATTCTAATGCAGAAAGTTAAGTAAATGTTCCTAGTGTTTATTACAATTAATTATAAAATTCTGCTTACACCTGTGATTTACATAAATCTTGACAGATTTAAAAAATGCTTTGTAACTAGAACTGGAAAAAATAAATATCAGCAATATATTCTTAATGCTGGAAAGGAGATGTTTCCTCTTCTCAAACACAATTGAGGATTCTTAAAATGTCAGCTGAAGCCAGAAAATGACTCAGAAAGCCCAAATTAACAGCAACAAGAGTTAATCTGCACTGGGTGAGCTAAAGTTACTTCCCTCACAAGAGGACACCACAGTTTTCTTCAGTGCTGTACATTCAGAAAGAACTTTTGTAAAAGAAACCACACACTCTGAAAGCTCTAAAAAATAAATAATCCTTGAAAATCAGCAGGTTAACCCAAACCCAAATACAGCAGCAAGAATTAATCTGCACTGGGTGACCTGAAGTTCCTTCCTTCACTAGAGGACATCACAGTTTTCTGCAGTGCTGTACATTCAGAAAGCAGTTTTGTAAAAGAAACCAAACTCTTGAAAGCTCTTTAAAACCCCAAATTTGAAAATCTGCAGGTTAACCCCAGCCCAAATAAACAGCAGCAAGAGTTAATCTGCACTGGGTGAGGTTAAGGCTGCCTTCCTTCACTAGAGGACATCACCGTTTTCTGCAGTGCTGTACATTCAGAAAGTAGTTTTGTAAAAGAAACCAAACTCTCTGAAAGCTCTAAAAAACAAATAATCCTTGAAAATCTGCAGGTTAACCCCAGCCCAAATACAGCAGCAAGAGTTAATCTGCACTGGGTGAGCTGAAGTTCCCTTCCTTTACTAGACACAGTTTTCTGCAGTGCTGTACACTCAGAAACTAGTTTTGCAAAAGAATCCAAACACTCTGAAAGCTCTAAAAGAACCCCAAACTTGAAAATCTGCAGGTTAACCCCAGCCCAAATACAGCAGCAAGAGTTAATCTGCACTGTGTGAGCTAAAGTTACCTTCCTTCACAAGACTAGAGGCCATCACAGTTTTCTGCAGTGCTGTACATTCAGAAAGAACTTTTGTAAAAGAATCCACACACTCTGAAAGCTCTGAAAAATAAATAATCCTTGAAAATCTGCAGGTTAACCCCAAACCCAAATACAGCAGCAAGAGTTAATCTGCACTGGGTGACCTGAAGTTCCTTCCTTCACTAGAGGACATCACAGTTTTCTGCAGTGCTGTACATTCAGAAAGCAGTTTTGTAAAAGAAACCAAACTCTTGAAAGCTCTTTAAAACCCCAAATTTGAAAATCTGCAGGTTAACCCCAGCCCAAATAAACAGCAGCAAGAGTTAATCTGCACTGGGTGAGGTTAAGGCTGCCTTCCTTCACTAGAGGACATCACCGTTTTCTGCAGTGCTGTGTATTCAGAAAGAACTTTTGTAAAAGAAACCAAACTCTCTGAAAGCTCTAAAAAACAAATAATCCTTGAAAATCTGCAGGTTAACCCCAGCCCAAATACAGCAGCAAGAGTTAATCTGCACTGTGTGAGCTAAAGTTACCTTCCTTCACAAGACTAGAGGCCATCACAGTTTTCTGCAGTGCTGTACACTCAGAAAGAACTTTTGTAAAAGAATCCACACACTCTGAAAGCTCTGAAAAATAAATAATCCTTGAAAATCTGCAGGTTAACCCCAACCCAAATACAGCAGCAAGAGTTAATCTGCACTGGGTGAGGTTAAAACTGCCTTCCTTCACTAGACACAGTTTTCTGCAGTGCTGTACATTCAGAAAGAACTTTTGTAAAAGAAACCACACACTCTGAAAGCTCTGAAAAATAAATAATCCTTGAAAATGTGCAGGTTAACCCAAGCCCAAATAAAAAGCAACAGGAGTTAATCTGCACTGTGTGAGCTAAAGTTGACTTCCTTCACTAGACACAGTTTTCTGCAGTGCTGTATATTCAGAAAGTAGTTCTCCATAAGAATCCAAACTCTCTGAAAGCTCTAAAAGAACCCCAAACTTGAAAATCTGCAGGTTAACCCAAACCCAAATAAAAAGCACCAAGAGTTAATCTGCACTAAAGCTGCCTTCCTTCACAAGAGGACACAGCAGTTTTCTGCAGTGCTGTACACTCATAAAGCACCTTTTGCAAAAGAAACCAAACTCTCTGAAAGCTCTAAAAAATAAATAATCCTTGAAAATCTGCAGGTTAACCCAAACCCAAATACAGCAGCAAGAGTTAATCTGCACTGGGTGAGCTAAAGTTCCCTCCTTCACTAGACATGGTTTTCTGCAGTGCTGTACTCATAAAGAACTTTTGCAAAAGAATCCACACACTCTGAAAGCTCTAAAAAATAAATAATCCTTGAAAATGTGCAGGTGAACCCCAGCAGAGAGGCCAGAGCCAGGGCAGACCTGCCCAGAGCAGACCCAACCCTGGTGTCAGGAGGAACAATCACCTGCCCTGGCTCCATCCCAAGGAGCAGCTCCCACTGGTGTTCCCCAGTCTGGGGGTGAGTGGGGTGTGCTGGTT
Organism: Setophaga petechia; assembly: GCA_024362935.1. Lineage (NCBI taxonomy): Eukaryota > Metazoa > Chordata > Aves > Passeriformes > Parulidae > Setophaga > Setophaga petechia. The sequence continues at coordinate 1,763,449 of JANCRA010000091.1, read as the reverse complement.
CCTCTCCCAAAACCCCAAAGCACCTCACAACACTCCCAGGAATGGATTAATCCACAGATTCCACCCCACAGCTGCAGTTATGGTTTGGGGCTTTAACCCCTCTTTTATATAAAACAAAAGAAGCAAAATCAAGCCAAAATTCCCCAACAGCCCCATGGCAAGAAAACCTAAACAGAGTGTGAGGTTGGAGAAATTCCTCCTGCTTGGTGCTGACAGTGTTTCTGTAACAGACACTGAACTCTGAAGGTCTGGGCATGGATTAAAAATGTAATTGGAACCAAGGAGGAAAACTTAACCTAAAAACTGGACAATTCTGGCAGATGCTAATGGACATTTTCTTACTGGCCAGGCTGATTTGTGCCAGACAGAACCAGTGCCATAGAATCACAAAATCCCAGCATGGTTTGAGTTGGGACATTAAAGATGATCCAGTTCCACCCCTGCCATGGGCAGGGACATCTTCCACCATCCAGGGTTACTCCAGCCTGGCCTGGGACACTTCCAGGGATCCTGGAGCACTCACAGCTTTTCTGGCAGAGCTGTTCCAGAGCCTCCCAGGGAACAATTCCCTCCCAACATCCCACCCACCCTGCCCTGTGCCAGTGGGCCCTCACTCAAACTCTCTCCATCTTTTTTCTTGGCTCCTTCAGGTCCTGAAAAGTCACAATTAATCCACCCCAAAGCTTCTCTTCTCCAGGCTGAAAACCCCAAATTCCTGATCCTTTCCTGCCAGAGTGGAGCTGTCCCTGCCCATGGGGGCTCTGCTCTCCTCCCTGCAGCAGATGCTAATGGACATTTTCTTACTGGACAGGATCATTTGTGCCAGATAGAAAGAACTGCCATAGAAACACAAAATCCCTGAATGGTTTGAGTTGGAAGGATGTGAAAGATGATCCAGTTCCATCCCTGCCATGGGCAGGGACATCTTCCACCATCCAGGGTTACTCCAGCCTGGCCTGGGACACTTCCAGGGATCCAGGGACAGCTCAGCTGCTCTGGCAGAGCTGTTCCAGAGCCTCCCAGGGAACAATTCCCTCCCAACATCCCACCCACCCTGCCCTGTGCCAGTGGGAAGCCATTCCCTGTGTCCTGTCACTCCAGGCCCTCACTCAAACTCTCTCCAATCTTTTTCTTGGCTCCTTCAGGTCTTGAAAAGTCACAATTAATCCACCCCAAGCTTCTCTTTTCCAGGCTGAAAACCCCAAATTCCTGAGCCTGTCCTGCCAGAGTGGAGCTGTCCCTGCCCATGGGGGCTCTGCTCTCCTCCCTGCAGCAGATGCTAATGGACATTTTCTTACTGGACAGGATCATTTGTGCCAGGCAGAACCAATGGCATAGAAACACAAAATCCCAGCATGGTTTGAGTTGGGACCTTTAGATGATCCAGTTCCACCCCTGCCATGGGCAGGGACATCTCCCACCATCCAGGGTTACTCCAGCCTGGCCTGGGACACTTCCAGGGATCCAGGGACAGCTCAGCTGCTCTGGCAGAGCTGTTCCAGAGCCTCCCAGGGAGCAATTCCCTCCCAACCTCCCACCCACCCTGCCCTGTGCCAGTGGGCCCTCACTCAAACTCTCTCCATCCTTTTTCTTGCCTCCTTCAGGTCCTGAAAAGTCACAATTCATTCCCTCCAAAGCTTCTCTTCTCCAGGCTGAGAACCCCAAATTCCTGATCCTTTCCTGCCAGAGTGGAGCTGTCCCTGCCCATGGGGGCTCTGCAGATGTGCTCACACCTGGGCCAGATGTGGCTGCTGGAAAAAGAAACCCCAACACCATTCTGGATTTGTCTTTTAGGAAGCAGAAAGATCCAGGGGAAATTGTTCCCCCTGAAATCTTCCAGCTGGATTTCTGGAGGTGGAGAGCAGTACCAGACTCCTTTGTAGTGGAAGGCACAGAAGCTTTCAGAAATTATTCCCCAAACAGAGACTTTATAGATTGAAGACACTAAAAAAGAATGGTCTCTTAAAACCAGCAGTCACAGCTTTTTGGGATAAACCCAAAATGAAGATTTCCATGCTAATTTTACAAGTTTATTATTCTGTAGTTGCAACAGAGCCATCACTGAGCTGGATACTGTAGGAGGACAAATGTTGATTTTGTGGGTGCTCTGCAGATGGGCACTGCCAGCCCTCATCCCTCACAACAAGCAGCAGCACCAGGCTGGATCAAAAATTCCCAATTTCCACATTTCCTGCTGAAAGGACAGAACCCACAATATGCAGAAATGCCAGGGTTTCAATAAATCCCACATGAAAAGCTGAATCCCAACCCCACCACTGAATCCCAAACCCACTACCCTATAATGCAAAGAAGGCTTAAATGGATTTAATTTGGGTGAAATTGAGAGAGTTTAGGGGAAATTGGGAAGAGGAGAATCTACATTTCACTGAGAGACTTGTGACACTTTCTTACTCAAGGCCAATTAACTCAAGCAGTAAAGGAATTACCAGCTCATTTTTTTTTGGATGATATTAATATATATTATATATATATATATATATAAATAAAAAATATAAATATATATATAATATATGTATAAAATACATATATATAAATAAATATACATAAAAAATATATATTATATATATATAAATATATATAAAATATATATATAAAATATATATGAAATTAATATAATTTTGATGATATTAATATAATAATGTTAATGATATGAGGCCAACTCCCTTTATCCCCCAAAAACCAGGCTGAGGATTTCTATAAGCACAGAGCTTTTTGTAGGGTTCAGCAGCCACTAAAAACATTTCATTCTCATCCCTGGTAAGAATTACTGAAAAATTCCCACTCCCAATTTCCACATTTCCACATTTCCTGCTGAAAGGACAGAACCCACAATGTGCAGAAATGCCAGGGTTTCAATAAATCCCACATGAAAAGCTGAATCCCAAACCCACCACTGAATCCCAAACCCACCACCCTATAAAGCAAAGCAGGTTTAAATGGATTTAATTTGGGTGAAATTGAGAAAGTTTATCTCTGCTAGGGAAAACTGGAGGAGGAGAATCAACATTTCACTGAGAGACTTGTGACACTTTTTTACTCAAGGCCAATTAACTCAAGCAGTAAAGGGATTAACAGCTCATTTTTTAAATGATATTAATATATATGAAATATACATATATATATAATATGTATGAAATATATATGAAATTAATATAATTTTGATAATATTAATATAATATTATTAATGATGTGAGGCCAACTCCCTTTATTCCCCAAAAAACCAGGCTGAGGATTTCTATACGCACAGAGCTTTTTGTAGGGTTCAGATAAAATATATATGAAATTATTATAATTTTGATGATATTAATATAATAATATTAATGATGTGAGGCCAACTCCATTTATTCCCCAAAAAACCAGGATTTCTATAAGCACAGAGCTTTTTGTAGGGTTCAGCAGCCACTAAAAACATTTCATGCTCATCCCTGGTAAGAATTACTGAAAAATTCCCAATTTCCACATTTCCACACTTCCTGCTGGAAGGACAGAACCCACAATGTGCAGAAATGCCAGGGTTTCAATAAATCCCACATGAAAAGCTGAATCCCAAACCCACCACTGAATCCCAAACCCGTCACTGACCCTATAAAGCAAAGCAGGTTTAAATGGATTTAATTTGGGTGAAATTGAGAGAGTTTAGGGGAAATTGGGAAGAGGAGAATCTACATTTCACTGAGAGACTTGTGACACTTTCTTACTCAAGGCCAATTAACTCAAGCAGTAAAGGATTAACAGCTCATTAATGATGTGAGGCCAACTCCATTTATTCCCCAAAAACCAGGATTTCTATCAGCAAAGAGGTTTTTTGTAGGGTTCAGCAGCCACTAAAAACATTTCATTCTCATCCCTGGTAAGAATTACTGAAAAATTCCCAATTTCCACATTTCCACATTTCCTGCTGAAAGGACAGAACCCACAATGTGCAGAAATGCCAGGGTTTCAATAAATCCCACATGAAAAGCTGAATCCCAACCCCACCACTGAATCCCAAACCCACCACCCTGTAAAGCAAAGCAGGTTTAAATGGATTTAATTTGGGTGAAATTGAGAAAGTTTATCTCTGCTAGGGAAAACTGGAGGAGGAGAATCTACATTTCACTGAGAGACTTGTGACACTTTCTTACTCAAGGCCAATTAACTCAAGCAGTAAAGGGATTAACAGCTCATTTTTTAAATGATATTAATATATATGAAATATACATATATATATAATATGTATGAAATATATATGAAATTAATATAATTTTGATAATATTAATATAATATTATTAATGATGTGAGGCCAACTCCCTTTATTCCCCAAAAAACCAGGCTGAGGATTTCTATACGCACAGAGCTTTTTGTAGGGTTCAGATAAAATATATATGAAATTATTATAATTTTGATGATATTAATATAATAATATTAATGATGTGAGGCCAACTCCATTTATTCCCCAAAAAACCAGGATTTCTATAAGCACAGAGCTTTCTGTAGGGTTCAGCAGCCACTAAAAACATTTCATTTTCATCCCTGGTAAGAATTACTGAAAAATTCCCAATTTCCACATTTCCACATTTCCTGCTGGAAGGACAGAACCCACAATATGCAGAAATGCCAGGGTTTCAATAAATCCCACATGAAAAGCTGAATCCCAAACCCACCACTGAATCCCAACCCCACCACTGAATCCCAAACCCATCACTGACCCTATAAAGCAAAGAAGGTTTAAATGGATTTAATTTGGGTGAAATTGAGAGAGTTTAGGGGAAATTGGGAGGAGGAGAATCTACATTTCACTGAGAGACTTGTGACACTTTCTTACTCAAGGCCAATTAACTCAAGCAGTAAAGGATTAACAGCTCATTAATGATGTGAGGCCAACTCCTTTTATTCCCCAAAAACCAGGATTTCTATCAGCAAAGAGGTTTTTGGTAGGGTTCAGCAGCCACTAAAAACATTTAATTATCATCCCTGGTAAGAATTACTGAAAAATTCCCAATTTCCACATTTCCACACTTCCTGCTGGAAGGACAGAACCCACAATGTGCAGAAATGCCAGGGTTTCAATAAATCCAACATGAAAAGCTGAATCCCAAACCCATCACTGAATCCCAAACCCATCACTGACCCTATAAAGCAAAGAAGGTTTAAATGGATTTAATTTGGGTGAAATTGAGAGAGTTTAGGGGAAATTGGGAGGAGGAGAATCAACTTTGCACTGAGAGACTTGTGACACTTTCTTACTCAAGGCCAATTAACTCAAGCAGTAAAGGATTAACAGCTCATTTTTTAAATGATATTAATATATATGAAATAAATAAACAAATATATATATATAATATATATGAAATTAATATAATCTTGATGATATTAATATAATAATATTAATGATGTGAGGCCAACTCCCTTTATTCTCCAAAAAACCAGGCTGAGGATTTCTGTAATATATATTTCTATATATTTCTATAAATCCCTGACCCTATAATGCAAAGAAGGTTTAAATGGATTTAATTTGGGTGAAATTGAGAGAGTTTAGGTGAAATTGGGAGGAGGAGAATCAACCTTGCAGTGAGAGACTTGTGACACTTTCTTACTCAAGGCCAATTAACTCAAGCAGTAAAGGCATTAACAGCTCATTTTTTTTTAAATTATATTTATATATATATTATATATATATATATTAACAGCTCATTTTTTAAAAAATTATATTTATATATATATTATATATATATATTAACAGCTCATTTTTTTAAAATTATATTTATATATATATTATATATATATATATAAACAGCTCATTTTTTAAAAAATGATATTTATATATATATATAAATGATATTTACATATATATATGATGTTATATATATATAAAATATATATAACATATGTATGAAATAAATATAATTTTGATGATATTAATATAATAATATTAATGATGTGAGGCCAACTCCCTTTATTCTCCAAAAAACCAGGATTTCTACAAGCACAGAGCTTTTTGTAGGGTTCAGCAGCCACTAAAAATATTTAATTATCATCCCTGGTAAGAATTACTGAAAGACCTGGGGCAATAAAGATAACAATAATAAAGATAAAAATCATAAAGCAAAGATCAATGCACAATTTAATATTTATTTAAAGGGGAAAAAAAATAAGAAGTCACTATGAGGTTGGTTATTCTCCTATGAAATTTGCTTATTTGCAAAATATTATTTTATATATTTATATTATTATATTATATATAATAATATAAATAGATAAATTATATTATATAAATAAATAAATATAAATAAAATATATTATATAAATAAATAAAATATATTATATAATATATAAAAATATATATTATATTACATATTATATTATATTTTAATTTATATTATTATATTATATATAATAACATAAATAGATAAATTATATTATATAAATAAATAAATATAAATAAAATCTATTATATAAATAAATAAAATATATTATATAATATATATAAATATATATTATATTATATATTATATTATATATTTATATTATTTTATATATTTAAATATAATATAAAATTATTATTTTGCAAATAATATTATTTTCTTATTTGCAAAATATTTTCTTATTTGCAAAATATTTGGCATCATCCTTCTAAAACTGGAAAGCTAAAGCTAGAAACAGACCCTGACCACAAAAGTATTATTTACACAAAAGAGAAAAACAAATACCACAAGAGGAAAAAAAATAAATTTAAAATTTTTCCTTACTAAAAAATTACTGAAATGTCATTTCTGTTTGTTCCTACAAAATTCCAGGTTCTGATTTTTTTTTCTCCTGAATTTGAAATATTCAGGAGAAAAAAAAATCAGATTTTGGAATCAGAAGCTGCTGATCATCATTTCATCCCTATAAAATAAAGACTGAAAATAAATATATTTTAAAATATATTTAAATATATTTATATTAAAATATAATATAAATATATTTTAATATATTTATATATTTTATATTTAAATATATTTTTTTTATATTTATTATAGAAAAATAAATTCTTTTATTTGAGTTTATTTTCTTATTTTTGTTCTATATTTATTTTATTTAGTTTGGTTTATTTTAGTGTATTTTAGTACAAACAGCTGTCCCAGGATCAGAAAGAAAATCAAATTTCACCCATCTCCCGCCCCAAGAAAGTGACAATTGATAAATTCCAGATGCAAAGCAAAACTTAATTATAGAACAGAAAAAGAATCTTCCAACTCCTATTTTTAGCTGATTTTCCTTGAACTTCTCCAATTACAAAACTTCTTTATTAATTCTGGTTTATTTAACAATAAAGAGCAAAACCACTGAGCTCTGTTCTTCATCAAGGTGAATTTAGGGTTTGCTAATTTAAATTTTAACTTTTATTAATTTAATTCCTTATTAATTATTTAATTATCATTTAATTATTTATTATTATAATAACTATTAAATGATAAATAATTAATAGAAATATATAAATAATTGTTAATTATTTAGTTAATTAATATCAATTAATTAAATATATTAATAATTATTTTAGTTATTTATAATTAGATATAATTATTATATATTATATATTATATATTATAATATACTATATATAATAATATAATATAATATAATATAATATAATATAATATAATATAATATAATATAATATCTATATTATATATAATAATATATTGTATATATAATAATATAATATAACATAATATAACATAATATAATATAATATAATATAATATAATATAATATAATATAATATATATATAATATATATTATATATATTATATATATATTGTATTATAATATTATATATAATATATCATTATATATTATATATATTATTATTATAATTATATATAATAATAAATAATCATAATAAATAATTATTAATATTTAATTAATTTATATTAATTAATTAAATAATTAATAATTATTTATATATTTATATTAAACATCACATCATTATTTATTATAATAATAAATAATTAAATTCTAATTAATTAATTAATTATGACTTAAATTAACTAAAGATAAAATTTAAATTAGCAAGCCATAAATTCACCTTGATGAAGAACAGAGCTCAGTGGTTTTGCTCTTTATTGTTAAATAAACCAGAATTAATAAAGAAGTTTTGTAATTGGAGAAGTTCAAGGAAAATCAGCTAAAAATAGGAGTTGGAAGATTCTTTTTCTGTTCTATAATTAAGTTTTGCTTTGCATCTGGAATTTATTTATTGTCACTTTCTTGGGGTGGGAGATGGGTGAAATTTGATTTTCTTTCTGATCCTGGGACAGCTGTTTGTACTAAAATACACTAAAATAAACCAAACTAAATAAAATAAATATAGAATAAATTAAGGAAAATAAACTAAAATTAAAGTATTTATTCCCAGTCTTTATTTTATAGGGATGAAATGATGATCAGCAGCTTCTGATTCCAAAATCTGATTTTTTTTTCACCTGAATATTTCAAATACAGGAGAAAAAAATCAGAACCTGGAATTCTGTAGGAACAAACAGCAATGACATTTCAGTGATTTTTTAGTGAGGAAAAATTGAAGTTCTGAATGTGCTGTACATGAGAAAGGTCACAGAGAAAATCTGTGTGTGCTGATGGAGCAGAGAGGAAATCTGCTGCCATTTCATACAGATGAAAACTGAGAATCGTGAAATGATCTCATCCTCACTTTATTTTTAACCAGAACACAGGGAAAACTGCTCTGATTTTTTATTATTATTTTTTCTATTAATTTTATTATTATTTTATTATTATTATTTTCATTATTATTTATTATTATTATTTTATTTTTATTTTTATTTTTATTTTTTCTATTATTTTTTATTATTATTGTTTTTATTATTATTTTTATATATTATTTTACATTAGTTAATTTAACCAATTAACTCATGTCAATGATGTCACCTGGAAGCAAAACTCTTTCAAGGTGTCACATAAAAATTGGAATATTTTTCTGCAATTTCATTTACAGTGATGCAATTTCATTTACAGTGATGCAATTTCATTTACAGTGATGGAATTTCATTTACATGACAGATGAAAATTGAAAATTGTGCAAATTATCTCATCCTCACTTTATTTTTAGCCAGAACAGAGGGAAAAACTGCTCTGAATTTTTATTATTATTTTTTATATTATTTTTATTATTATTTTTTATTATTTTTTTTATTATTATTTTAATATATTATTTTACATGAGTTAATTTAACCAATTAACTCATGTCAATGATGTCACCTGGAAGCAAAACTCTTCCAAGGTGTCACATAAAAATCAGAATATTTTTCTGCAATTTCATTTACAGTGATGCAATTTCATTTACAGTGATGCAATTTCATTTACATGACAGATGAAAATTAAAAATTGTGCAAATTATCTCATCCTACTTTAGCCAGAACAGAGGGAAAACCTGCTCTGATTTTTTATTATTATTTTTTCTTAATTTTTTTATTATTATTATTTTTTATTATTATTTTTATATATTATTTTACATGAGTTAATTTAACCAATTAACTCATGTCAATGATGTCACTTGGAAGCAAAACTCTTTCAAGATGTCACATAAAAATCAGAATATTTTTCTGCAATTTCATTCCCAGTGCTGGAGCCCAGTTTCACTTCAGTCAGCTGATTTCAAGCACTTGGCCAGAAACTTCCTGACTTTGCTCTGAAAAATGAACCAAAACTGTTCTGCTCCACTAAAATGTCTAATTAAATAATTAGAAAATTCTGGTATATTGGGCCTGATGATTTAAGTGGGATTTTAAAATTACATTTATATAAAAATATATAAATATATAAACTATGTTAAGTATATACATTTACATATACTTTTATATATATAGTTACATTTATATATAAATATATAAATATATAAACTATATTAAGTATATAAATAAATATAAAATATATTAATATATAATTATTTATACGTAATTAATATATATATTAACATATAAATATATATATAATATATATAAATATATATATTAATTAACATATTATATATATATAACTATATATATAGTTACATTTATATATAAATATATAAATATATAAACTATATTAAGTATAGAAATAAATATAAAATATATCAATTAACATATAATTATTTATATGTTAATTAATATATATATTAATTAACGTATAAATATAAATATTATATATATAAATATATATTAATTAACATATTATATATATATAAACTATATATATATATTTACATTTATATATAAATATATAAATTATATTAAGTATATAAATAAATATTAAATATATTAATTAACATATAAATATATATATTATATATATAAATATATATTAACATATTTTATATATATATTTATATATATGTAACACTATATATATAGTTACATTTATATATAAAGATATAAACTATGTTAAGTATATAAATAAATATAAAATATATTAATTAACATAATTATTTATATGTTAATTAATATATAATTAACATATAAATATATATTATATATATAAATATATATATTAATTAAAATATTATATATAGTTTTTTATATATAAATATATAAAAAACTATATAGTTACATTTATATAAAAATATATAAACTATATTAAGTATATAAATAAATATAAAATATATATTATATATAAATAATGCGTAAATATAAAAATAATATAGCACTATAATAAAATAATAAAAATAATATTAAAAATAATAAAATGAAATAAGATTAGAACAATTAAATAATAGAATAAATAAGAAAATAAATGAAATAAACAAAAATAAAAATATATAAAAATAAAATATATAAATTGTTTTAAAATTATATAAAAATTAATTTTAAGAATCACATAGCAGGAAACTTAGAGTTTAAAGTTTTAGAATATAGTAATATATATAAAACCAGATAAAAGTTTTCTGTGTCATTGCACAGCTGAGAGCATTTCCCATGGACAGACCAACCCCATCCCACTGCAGGAGTTACTGACACCAACCCCACCCCACTGCAGGACTGACACCAACCCCACCCCACTGCAGGACTGACACCAACCCCACCCCACTGCAGGAGTTACTGACACCAACCCCATCCACTGCAGGAGTTACTGACACCAACCCCATCCACTGCAGGAGTGACACCAACCCCACCCCACTGCAGGACTGACACCAACCCCACCCCACTGCAGGAGTTACTGACACCAACCCCACCCCACTGCAGGAGTTACTGACACCAACCCCATCCACTGCAGGAGTGACACCAACCCCACCCCACTGCAGGAGTTACTGACACCAACCCCACCCCACTGCAGGAGTTACTGACACCAACCCCATCCCACTGCAGGACTGACACCAACCCCATCCACTGCAGGACTGACTGACACCAACCCCATCCACTGCAGGACTGACTGACACCGACCCCATCCACTGCAGGACTGACACCAACCCCACCCCACTGCAGGAGTGACTGACACCAACCCCACCCCACTGCAGGAGTTACTGACACCAACCCCATCCCACTGCAGGACTGACACCAACCCCATCCCACTGCAGGACTGACTGACACCAACCCCATCCCACTGCAGGAGTGACACCAACCCCATCCCACTGCAGGAGTGACTGACACCAACCCCACCCCACTGCAGGAGTGACACCGACCCCATCCCACTGCAGGAGTTACTGACACCAACCCCATCCACTGCAGGACTGACTGACACCAACCCCATCCCACTGCAGGAGTGACTGACACCAACCCCATCCACTGCAGGAGTTACTGACACCAACCCCATCCCACTGCAGGACTGACACCAACCCCGTCCCACTGCAGGACTGACACCAACCCCATCCACTGCAGGACTGACTGACACCAACCCCATCCACTGCAGGACTGACACCAACCCCGTCCCACTGCAGGAGTGACTGACACCAACCCCACCCCACTGCAGGACTGACACCAACCCCGTCCCACTGCAGGACTGACACCAACCCCATCCACTGCAGGAGTGACACCAACCCCATCCCACTGCAGGACTGACACCGACCCCATCCACTGCAGGAGTTACTGACACCAACCCCATCCACTGCAGGACTGACTGACACCAACCCCATCCCACTGCAGGAGTTACTGACACCAACCCCATCCACTGCAGGACTGACTGACACCAACCCCACCCCACTGCAGGACTGACACCAACCCCACCCCACTGCAGGGGTTACTGACACCAACCCCACCCCACTGCAGGAGTTACTGACACCAACCCCATCCCACTGCAGGACTGACTGACACCAACCCCACCCCACTGCAGGACTGACTGACACCAACCCCACCCCACTGCAGGACTGACACCAACCCCGTCCCACTGCAGGAGTGACACCAACCCCGTCCCACTGCAGGAGTGACACCAACCCCGTCCCACTGCAGGACTGACACCAACCCCGTCCCACTGCAGGAGTGACACCAACCCCGTCCACTGCAGGACTGACTGACACCAACCCCACCCCACTGCAGGAGGGACTGACACCAACCCCATCCCACTGCAGGACTGACACCAACCCCATCCACTGCAGGACTGACACCAACCCCGTCCCACTGCAGGACTGACACCAACCTCAACAGCCATGGAATGAGAAAAGGGAAAAATCCATCTTCATGTGTCCTGGGCAGGCCTGATGGAGCATGGAACCAAACCTGGAGATCTCCTGAGCCATGTCCTGATCCATCTCCTGGTCCATGTCCTGGTCCATCTCCTTTATCCATCTCCTTTATCCATCTCCTTTATCCATCTCCTGATCCATGTCCTTCATCCATCTCCTGATCCATCTCCTTTATCCATCTCCTGATCCATCTCCTGACCCATCTCCTTCATCCATCTCCTGATCCATCTCCTGATCCATCTCTTGATCCATCTCCTTTATCCATGTCCTGATCCATGTCCTGATCCATCTCCTGATCCATCTCCTGATCCATCTCCTGATCCATCTCCTTTATCCATCTCCTTTATCCATCTCCTGATCCATCTCCTTTATCCATCTCCTGATCCATCTCTGACGAGGTAGACGGGAGACATTGCTCATCCTCTGATGATGGACAAGTCTCAGATTTATTGATTAACAGGCACACTTTTATAATCACAGTAATAAGGCTCATCCATATTGCAAAACCAGAGCTCACCATTGGTCAGCTATAAAAAGTCAGTCCCACCTTTCTCAAGATGTTTGTGGTTTCTTTTTTCCCTCCTGTTATCACATAATTTACCAAACAACTTCTTGCTCAAAGAAACCATGTCCTTGAATTAGGCAGCTGTTGCTTTCTCAGATGTATTTATCACGTTTCTTTTCCCATAGACTGTGTCTCAGTAAAAAACTGTCCACACCAGGGAATGTTCTTTATAAAGGTTGGATCAGCAGACAGAGCTCTGGAGCCGGGGCTCCCCTGCAAGGCTGCCCCAAGCCCGGCCCTGCACAGCCCCGGGTGGGGATGGCACAGGAGCAATGGCCATGGAGCAAAGGCTCATCCTCATCCTCATCCTCATCCTGCTCCTGCAGACAGCATGGGCAGCTGTGCTCCACACACCAACCCCATCCCACTGCAGGACTGACACCAACCTCAACAGCCAGGGAATGAGAAAAGGGAAAAATCCATCTTCATGTGTCCTGGGCAGGCCTGATGGAGCATGGAACCAAACCTGGAGATCTCCTGATCCATGTCCTGATCCATCTCCTTTATCCATCTCCTGATCCATCTCCTTACCCATCTCCTTACCCATCTCCTTTATCCATCTCCTGATCCATCTCCTGATCCATCTCCTGATCCATCTCCTTGATCCATCTCCTTACCCATTTCCTTATCCATCTCCTGCTCCATCTCCTCACCCAGAAATCCCTTTGTTCTGCTTGACCCTGTGAGCCAAATTTCAAACCAAAACTCTCAGGACAGGAACTGCCTGGCAGAGTTTAGAAGGCTCTGTGTTAATCCAGAATTTATTTCTACCTCTTCATAATTAACCAAGAATCAGAGGATGAGAGCTCAACCAGTAAATTTAATCACGCACATGCCTGAGAAAACAAAATAATTTTATCACAAACTGCTCATCCTGGGGACTGTCTGGGGTCAGGGCTGTGAATATTTACAAGGAACACATCAAATTCTCTAACTTTACTCACTGCAGACCAAATGCTGCAAAATTCCAGCTGCTCTTGTTTCCCAACCCCTCAGAAATAAAACACAAATACCTGAATTTCCATCCCTGAGAGCAATGAGCACCCCTCAGGCACTGCTTCTGTCAAATTTTAAATCTTTTAAATTGATACTTATTTATTATTATTATTCTATTTATTTAGTTCTATCAAACAGAACTAAATAAATAGAATCTTTTAGTTCTATCAGAAAATACACCCATAAAAGATGGTATTGCCCCACTTTTATTCTTTTTACCTACCATGTTTACATCCCTGAGCAAGAAACTTTACCATTTATCTTTCCATGGGATTAATGACTAAACTTCCCAAATATTTTTGGGAGCCTGGTGTTTATAATTCAGCTCTGATCTTGCATGTCTGTACATTAAACAGCAAGTTAAGGCACACAAACTCCATTCTTTATTGCATCAACAGCAATGATCAGCAAAGAATCACCCACACAGCTAAAAACAGGGCAAAAATGCAGCTTTTTGGGGTGGATCCTCACAAATTATACAGCTTTTTGGGGTGGATCCTCTCAAATACAGCTTTTTTGGGGTGTGAATAATTACAAATAGAGCTTTTTGGGGTGGATCAGCACAAATTATACAGCTTTTATGGGGTGGATCATCACAAGTACAGCTTTTTTGGGGGTGAATAATCACAAATGCAGATTTTTGGGGTGGATCCTCACAAATAGAGCTTTTTGGGGTGAATAATCACAAATGCAGCCTTTTTTGGGGGAGAATAATCACAAATGTAGCTTCATGGGGTGGATCCTCACAAACACAGCTTTTTAGGGTGAATAATTACAAATACAGCTTTTTGGGGTGGATCCTCACAAATGTAGATTTTTAGGGTGAATAATCACAAATGCAGCCTTTTTGGGGGTGAATAATCACAAATGTAGCTTCATGGGGTGGATCCTCACAAATGTAGATTTTTAGGGTGAATAATCACAAATGCAGCCTTTTTGGGGGTGAATAATCACAAATGTAGCTTCATGGGGTGGATCCTCACAAATACAGCTTTTTGGGGTGAATAATTACAAATACAGCTTTTTGGGGTAGATCATCACAAATTATACAGGTTTTTTGAGGTGGATCATCACAAATGCAGCTTTTTGGGGTGGATCCCCACAAATACAGCTTTTTGGGGTAAATAATCACAAATGCAGCTTTTTGGGTTGAATAATCACAAATGCAGATTTTTGGGGTGAATAATTACAAATGCAGCTTTTTGGGGTGGATCCTCACAAATTATACAGCTTTTTTGGGGTGGATCATCACAAATGCAGAGTTTTGGGGTAAATAATCAAAAATACAGCTTTT
The DNA here is from genome assembly GCA_024362935.1 of Setophaga petechia. NCBI lineage: Eukaryota > Metazoa > Chordata > Aves > Passeriformes > Parulidae > Setophaga > Setophaga petechia. Next base: position 1,747,938 of record JANCRA010000091.1, on the reverse strand, counting down.
TGGGGTGGATCATCACAAATGCAGCTTTTTGGGGTGAATAATTACAAATACAGATTTTGAGGTGAATAATTACAAATACAACTTTTTGGGGTAGGTCATCACAAATGCAGCTTTTTTTGAGGTGGATCCTCACAAATATTGCTTTTAGGGGTGGATCCTAATAAATACAGATTTTTGGGGTGGATCCTCACAAATGCAGCTTTTTGGGGTGAATAATCACAAATATAAGAAATTATGCCTTCAATGCTGCACAAGACAAAGCTACTCAAAAAAACCCCAAACCTTTAAGAATGATTCCTTATCAACAAGACAAGAGAATCCCCCTGCAATAATCTCTTCACTCAGAAGAAAACCAGCACTTGGCTTTCTGGAACATCTCAAAATTCACATTTCAAACCCAGCTTTTTCCCACTGAGCTGAAAATATAGTTCATTCAGCTTTCTTTTTTCAGACATTCTTTCTCCAGCCAAATCTTCCTCATCTCTATGAAAACATGAAGCTCCTAGACATGATATTCATGCAGAAAACACAAAAATACACTTGGGGGAGGAGTAATTCCAACGTGCCAAGATATTAATCTGGCATTAAAGATGCCATTTTGAAGGATCAATAAATGCTGCAGTTTTGGACACCAGGATTGTGTGCTCTGAGGGTACCCATGATTATATTTGTACAATATTTTTGCTGTCTTTAGGAGAATAAAGTCAGTGGAAACACACAGAGCAACACAAAGGAAAAGGGATCAGGAAAAATATTGGAAAAGGACAATCCTGGAAGTAATTTTGTGGCTCACCCTCTCTCATGTGCTCTTTCACTCAAGAGCTTCAACACAAGGTGAAGCTGCAGCTTCTCCTCACAGAGTTTTGCATCCATCATGGAAAAAGGTGAATTTTGGCTGAGGAGGACCTTGCAGACCCTGTCTGTCCACTGTGCTGGATGAAATGAATCACTCCAGCCCTTGGGTGAAAGAATTTAGAAATCTGAGGAGCAGCACAGAAACGTCTCTGTGCCAAACTCACAAATGTTTGTCCATCTAGGAAGGGTTTATCCAGCCTCCCTATGTGATTTTTTATTGGAAATTCAGAATGGGACCAGCATAACTCTCCAAATCCAAGGTGGCTGTGTCCACCAAACCTTGCTGAGTGTTTTCCTGCTAGAAATCCTTCAGAAACTTGGAAAAAACTCTTCTGGCTTCTTTGGAAAAATCTAAAATCTGAAAACTTAATGAAGTGGCAAAATGTGAGAAACTCACAGAAGGGTTTGGGATGGGAGGGAATTTAGGAAGGAATTCCACCCCCTGCCATGGCAGGGACACCTCCCACCACCTCAGCTTGCTCCAAGCCCCATCCACCAGCCCTGCCCTTCCAGGGATCCAGGGGCACCCACAGCTTCTCTGGGCACCCTCTGCCAGAGCCTCCCACCCCCCAGCCAAGAATTTAATCCTAATATCCCATCTAACCCTGCCCTCTGCCAGTGGGAAGCCATTCCCTGTTATCTCATCACTCCAAACCCTTGTGAAAAGCCTCGGCAACCTCAACACCGGGATCGCCGTGAGCTGCACAACAGCTTCATGAATATGGAGATGTCCCTGTGCACTGCAATCACCTCGGGCTGGCGCTGCCTGTCCTCCTCACAGGTGCCCAGCCCAGCTCAGGGTGGCAGGGAAGGTTGTTTAGGTTGTTTTTCCAGCTGGAAGGAGCAGGGACAGTCGCTGGTGTCAGCAGGACGCGCTGCCAAACTCCAGCACGGCCTCGCTGACAGGAAGAGCTGCTCCCTCTGCCAGGGATGATCTGTGAGCTCCCACCACACACCTCTGGGACAGAACTGGGGCTCAGGCACGGCCCTGAAATCCTGGAGGCTTTCCAGGTTCTCCAAATGCTGGCAATGAACGTGACCGCTGCACCTTCTGGAGACAGGGAGGAAGGAAGGAGATCCCGGCAGGCGAATGTTCTCAGCTTTGATCTGCTCCTCCCTCTCAGGTTCTGCTCTTGGGGGTGAGTGCTGTGTGATCTGCACTGTTTGCTTCCTCTTGGTGGGTATCTCACATTGAGAAGAAATTAGATTTTATTCACAGAATTCCCAGAATCACTGAGCTGGGAGAGACCTTCAGGATCACTGAGTCCAACCCAGCCCCAACAGCTCAACTCAGCCCTGGCCCCCAGTGCCACATCCAGGCTCTGTTACACACACCCGGGGGTGGGGACTGCACCACCTCCTCTATTTCTAACATTTTGTAGAGTGCCTGGCTCCTCAAAGTAAGAGACACAGGGAAATAGCCACAGGGGAAACACCACTCCCACCATGTACCTTCTCATTAACACCAAAAATTCCAGACTGGTTTGGGTTGGAAGGAACATTAAAAATCATCCAGTGCCATCCCTGCCATGGCAGGGACACCTTCCACTGTCCCAGGGTGCTCCAAACCCTGTTCAGCCTGGCCTTGGACACTTCAGGGGCAGCCACAGATTCTCTGGGCACCCTGTGCCAGGGCCTCACCACCCCCAGCCAAGAATTTAATCCTAATATCCAACCTTAATTTCCCTTCTTTCACTTTGAACCCATTACTCCTTGTCCTGTCACTACAGTTCCTGCTAAACAGCAACATGAGTGACAGGATATAATATTTAAACCCAAACAGCTTGGAACATCCCACATCAAAGACCAAATCCTTAATAAGAAAAACTATTACAAACATTTCAAATGGAAACCCAAAGGTTTCACCTTCCTCTACTGAATATCCTCACAGAGGGTGTCAACAAGCCACAGAACATCTTAGGTCTCAAAACAGAAATCCTACTGACTGCTTCCTAAAAGAAAAGCAAGCCATTCCCCAGAGGAGGAACTCCACAGCAGAGAGAAAGAACTCCAGAGCCCTGGTTTGATGTCATTCCAAACAGCATTCCCATGGAAAAAGCAGCACACAGAGCTCAGGCACGGCTACAGCAAACACTGCAGAGCAGAGGGCTTTGATCTGCAGGGCAAGAGTGGAATCCCCCACATGACAGATGTTTTATGGTCATTTATATGTGGAAGCAGCAGATATTCACCAGGGACAGCAGTGCTGAGTCAGGGGTGGCCAAATCCAATTGGTCTGCAGCTGCCAAAACATGTTGGGATGGAAGTTGGGAATATGAGATTAAAAGCTGGCACAGCCATAACTGTTCTCTGGTATCAAAAAAAAGCTTTAATACTCTGTTCTTAACCTGTTGACTTAAGCAGTAAAACACTGATAAAAAACTGATAAATTTTCATTATCTGAGAGATTAGAATGACATTGAGAATTGTTTTCTAAACATCAAACCCAGGTTCTCAGCAGCCTCTGGCTGCACCAGGAATGAGAATCCAGAGCTCTGAGAGCAAGGCAGTGACCACACAAGCAGAGCTGAAACCTGATTCAAACTGGACAGAGTCACACTTTTATGGCAACCTTGAAAAAAAGAAAACACAAAGAAAGTAAAACAAATCTTTTTGTTGTTTAAATTGAATTTGAGCAAAAAGTCTGTGTGTGCCACAATCCAATTTCACTGCTCACTATTTTCCAGCAGCAAAACACTGTAGGTTTCTTTTAAGTTGAAAACACTGCAGGTATCTTTTAAGCTGAAAACAGTGCAGGTTTCTTCTAAGCTGAAAACACTGCAGGTATCTTTTAAGCTGAAAACACTGCAGGTATCTTTTAAGCTGAAAACACTGCAGGTTTCTTCTAAGTTGATGTCTTTATTTGGTGCAGGAGATGAAAAAATTATGACAATAATCTCAAGAGAAGAGAGACTGAGCAGGTGACTCCAGAAAGAATGAAATTTTCAGGACGAATATCATGAAATAAAATATAATGAAATAAAATATCATGAAATAAAATACCATGAAATAAAATATCACGATATTCAATAAAAACACGCTCCTTGTTTACAGGCAGTTTCTGCCACGAATTTGGTGCATTCCTTGTCCCTTGTGCTTCCTTTTCAAGAAAGCCACTGTGGCACTGCTCACAATCCTGCTTGGAAAAGCCCAAACAAGCCAGCTTTAGAATTGCTGCACAAGGTCATGTGTGATCATGGGGAGCAGCACAGCCAGGCTGCTGTTCATCCCAAACAACAGCCCTCAACAAGGATGGATTTACACCCAGCTCCATCAACCACCCCTTTGTTCCCCTCTGCACAAGCAGGGAGCAGATAAAACTCTGTATTTGGGTATTTGGAATGAAAAATACAAAAAGCTGAGCCCTGGGAATGGTTTGGGGTGGGAGGGATCCTAAATCCCATCCCATTCCAGCCCTTCCACCATCCCAGCTGTTCCAAGCCTCACCCAACCTGGCCTGGACACCTGAATATTTCCCCTAAATCTCTCCTGCAAATCTGTTCAGAGCCATGAATAAACACTCCAATAAAAAACTGTTCCCCTCTGCACAAGCAGGGAGCAGATAAAACTCTGTTTGGGGTATTTGGAATGAAAAAACACAAAAAGCTGAGGAATGGTTTGGGGTGGGAGGGATCTTAAATCCCATCCCAGCCTTGCCATGGCAGGGACACTTCCACCATCCCAGGCTGCTCCAAGCCTCACCCAACCTGGCTTGGACACCTGAATATTTCCCCTAAATCTCTCTTGCAAACCTATTCAGAGCCATGAATAAACATAAACATTCCAATAAAAAATTGTTCCCCTCTGCACAAGCAGGGAGCAGATAAAACTCTGTGTTTGGGCTATTTGGAATGAAAAATACAAAAAGCTGAGGAATGGTTTGGGGTGGGAGGGATCTTAAATCCCATCCCATTCCAGCCCTTCCACCATCCCAGGCTGCTCCAAGCCTCACCCAACCTGGCTTGGACACCTGAAAATTTCCCCTAAATCTCTCCTGCAAATCTCTTCAGAGCCATGAATAAACACTCCAATCAAAAATCCATACAGGAAAATGTAGGATCATCAGGAAGCAGGAAATGATCCCCTGAATTCAAGCCCTGTTTTCCAAAGGACACCAAGATCCACAATTACACACAAGCAATGTTGTGATGCAACCAAATCCCACAATTTAAGCAAAACAACCCAGTCTTCTGCTATTCCAAGAACTTCCAGAAAACACCACGGGCTGCAGGAACTTGTGATGACCCAGCTGATGGTGTGACCTGGGTACCAACCCAGCCCTAAACAAATCAGGACAACAAAGCCCCACTGAAAAGCTGCAGGTTCACCCACAGGTCATGCTGGAGTGAAAACCATCCTGGGAAACATCTGACCACTGGGAATTTACCTGGGATGGGATCTGAGCAGCCACTTCCCACTGCTGGAGGTTAAATTCCATTTATGGCCTCCAGCAGCTTTTAAAATTTTCTGCTCCGAGACTCCAGTCAAATGTGTGTTTCTTCATTAACCACACATAACAACTATTTCAGCATGAAACAGATGCATTTCAGAACTTCTGAATGCAAACAGAACAAATTGATGTCATTTTTAAACACTGCCTTGAGATTTTAATTTTTATGACCACGGTGGGAAGACCTTTCCAGGAAAGTCAGATCAGAGTGACACTGGGGACATAAAAATACTAATTTTTAAACAGCATATTATTAACTTCCAGTTCTCATCTTTGCTATTACAACCTCTTCCACGAGTCAGTAATTCAAGATTTTTGGTGCAATGCTGTGAGGGATAAATTATTCCAATGGTTTAATATTAATATCCTCTATTAAAAAGAAAAAAAAAAAAAGCTTTCCCAGCACAGATGAGACATCTAACAAGTCAGGATTGTAATGGAAATTACTTCCAAGACTGCTAGACAGAAACTTGGATCTATTTACACAGGCTGTGAATAGACAAGAGTTTATTTACAGATGGTTTCTCCCCAGCCCTGAAATGCATTTTGGGGAAAAAAAGATATTAAAACAACATCAACAATGCAGCACTTAGGAGCAATCCTACAATCAGCCATTGTGTGCCATGTGACAGACAAGAGAAATAAACCCCACAAACACTAAGAAAACACATCTCTGTTTCAAGCTTTCATGGCAGTAATGAAAAGCAAAGTGGGCAGGAGAATTTTGGAAAAGCCTTTAAATATTCTTCTGTAACCTAATAGTGAAGATAAATATTTGCTTAACCTCCACCTTCACCGTCCAAAAAAGAGCCAATTACTCTAAAAGCTACCAAATGCCCCAAGAAGAATTTAAAGCATCAACCACAACCACCAAAAAGCATCTGAGGAAGAGGAGATGTCCCTCAGAGAGGCTGCCTGGCTTAGACATCCCAAAAACAACTGTGCTGGAGACACTGGTGACTCATTATTAGTGAAGGAGCAGAGAAACCACTTGAAGAGGTGAAGGGAAAATTCCATTTTAATTTAAGAGCCCTCTCCAGCAAACCCTCCCCGAGCTCTGCAACACAAAAACAATTGGATATTCACTAATAAATTCATTTTATAAATACTTCTGACAGCCAAGATGTGCCATCTGCACTGAGACTTACCAGGGGCTAAGAAAAATAAAAGCACAATGTTTATACATTAAGTCCTCTCAAGACAAAGGTTTACCTTAAAATTATCATAGCATCAATGACTTTAAAATATAAGTTTGCTGTGCATATTTGTCATAAGAGGCAGTGCCATCTGATTCAGTATTCCCTTGATGCAGCTCCTGCTGCAGGCCTTTACAAAAACAAAGAGCAAACCAATGACCTAGAAACAAATGCAGCCTCTCAAACTCCTTTAAACTCATTAACTTTATACTCATTTCAGACTCACAACAGCGCCTGAACCTCCTGCCAAAAGCTTGGATTGAAATTCGCCAGGCTGCACGAGGAGCGAGTTCGGGTTTGCTCCTTATCTGAAAGCGTTTCAGGAGCAGAAGGAGCATTTTTCAGGGGCCAAGGAGAGGAGGAGGAGAGGGCAGAGGGCTGTGGTATTTTATTTTTTTTTGTTTGGAGGGGATGGATGTGTTTACATGGCACGGAGCAGAGCCCTGCATCCAGCCCAGCTCCGGAAGCGGAAGCTGGATGACATGTCAGCACAGCTCTCCACTAATTACCAGGATAATGAGAAGCAGAATATTTCTTTTTCCACAAAGAGATGACACAAAAAAACACTTCCCTGCAATGCAACTGGTTATTTCTTGTCGTGCTGCCTGGTTATTTCTTGTCACGCTGCCCTGCACTGGGCAGGCACACACAAACAAAGCAGCTCGAGGCAGGCAGAGTTCCAGATTTATGACAGTTGAAATGTTCTTTTAAAGGATTTAGTGCCAGAATCCCTAGGAAAGAAGCTGACTGATCTGTGCACAGCACTATAGGATTAAAATAAAATAAAAGAGGAAGGTAAATATGCACCGTGAAAACTTTTAAAAATAACTCCCCGAGGTCATAAGTAACCATTTCAAAGGGGTGGTGGGAACAGGATCCATCCATAAAACTTCAATTTGAACATTAGCAAAGAGCCCTCCCCCAGCAGGAGCAATTACAGCTGCCTTTCATGTGGCACAGTAACACACCTTCCCTTGCACGCTTGGCTGTGTCAGGTCTATTTTAAACACACTCAACAGCACTACAAAGGAAAAACATCCCACAGCTCCCTCCCCATGCAGCTGAACACGCACATTGCCAAGCACAGGTTGAAAACTTTGAGGTTTTCTTTATCATTCACCCAGCCCTAAAAGCTGCTGAGCATCCCTGAGGTGTGAGGAACATCCCTGAGGTGTGAGGAACATCCCTGAAGGATGAGGACAGGGCTCCTATGAGAAGAACACATCACTGCCTGCACCTCCTGTCCCCACACCTATGGTTCTGCTGATGTGAGCACCAATATGGAATTCTAGAATGGTTTGGCTTGGAAGGGACCTAAAAGATCACCCAGTTCCAACTCCCTGCCATGGACAGGGTCACTTTTTGTATGCACCATTCCAAGAGCATCTACTTGATGTGCTGCACTAACTCTACCTCGTGCTGCAGCTCCGTTCCAGCTTCTGAAGAGCTTTAATCTGCTTCTGCCTTTCATGGGCTATTATTAACCTCGGGGATAAAGTGGCACCCTTTTAATCAGGTGCTTTAACTGGATGCGTTCTGCAAACAGGTACATCCAAGAGATATCCTCTATCTCCCGGGGCAGTAACGTGGGAAGGAAGAATCGCCTGCGATGTTCACCAATAAAACCTCCGAGAAGGGCAGCGGTGAGAGAACCTTCTCCGGCGCTGCAAGCACAGAATCCCAGGATGGTCTAGGTTGGAAGGAACCTTAAAGATCTCATTCAGTCAAACCCCTTGCCATGTGGCAGGGACACCTTTCACTATCCCAGGTTGCTCCAAGCCCCGGTGCAACCTGGCCTCGAGCACTTGCAGGGATGGCCGCAGCCTCTCTGGGCACCCCGTGCCAGGGCCTCACCTCCCTCACGTTCAATCCTTTCCCACACAATTGAGAATCCTCCGGCTTGGCCAGAGGCGCCCCCCCGCCGCTCACCTTGTACACGTCGCCGTAGGTGCCGCTCCCCACCCGCTGGATCAGCTCGTAGTCCTGCTGCGGGTTCCGCCTCAGGATATCGCCGCTGGCCCGCGCTGCCGGCTCCATGGCCCCGCCGCGTCCCCGGGATGCTCCTACCGCGGCGGCCCCCGGCCCATGGCTCCTGCGGCGGCAACGGCGGCTCAGGGGGGCTCCGGGCGGCCCAGACAAAGGCGGGCGGGCGGCCGCGCCCTCTGCGGCTCCTCGGGGCAACCAGGAAGAGCCGGGGCGGGCGGGGAGCGAGGCCGGGCGGGGAGGGAGCTCCGGTGCCGCCGGCGCTGCGGCCCGTCCGCCGGGGCGGCCAGGCCAGGCCGGCTCCTACCTGCGCGCCGCAGCCCTTTGTCCCGCCGGGGAGGGAGGGAGGGACGGAGGGGGAGCACCGCCGCTGCCGCCTCCTCCTCCTTTTCCTCCTCCTCCTCCTTCTCCTCCTCCTTCTCGTTCTCCTTCCGCGGCCGAGCCGGGCCGGGTTCGCTCGGCTCGGGACGGGACGGGCCGGCAGCGCCTCCGCGCCGCCGCAGCGCCCCGGCGCGGCCAACGCGGGCCCCGCTCCGAGCCCGGCCCCGCTCCGAGCCCGGCCCCGCTCCGAATCCGGCCCAGCCCCGCTTCAAGCTCGGCCCCGCTCCGCTCCTTGCCGGCCCCGCTCCGGGAACCGCTGCCGTGGGGCTGTTACAGGACGCTGCCCGCCCCGCGGCCTGACGGCTTATGGAATCCCAGCGTGGTTTTGGTTGCAAGGGAGCTTAAATTCCATCCCATTCCATCCCCTGCCATGGCAGGGACACCTTCCACTAGACCAGGGTGCTCCAAGCCTCAGTGTCCAGCCTGGCCTGCGACACTTCCAGGGATCCAGGGGCAGTCACAGCTGCTCTGTGCCAGGGCCTCACCCTCACAGTCAAGAATTTCTTCCCAATATCCAACTAAAATCATCCCTTTCCCAGCTTAAAGCCATTCCCTGTGTCCTGTCCCTCCATCCCTTGTCCCCAGTCCCTCTCCAGCTCTCCTGGAGCCCCTTCAGGCCCTGCCAGGGGCTCTGAGCTCTCCCTGGAGCCTTCTCCTCTCCAGGTGAACATTCCCAGCTCTCCCAGCCTGGAACAGAGAAGTTCCAGCCCTTGGAGCATCTTTGTGCCTCTTCTGACCCTGCTCCTCATTGTGGAGGGAGAAGTGCAGGTACAGGCAGGGCTTTCAGCCTGTACCCCTTGGTTTGAGGCAGGAAGAAAGCCAGGTTGGCTACACCACCTATATTTTCTATATATATCTCAATCCATATATCTGCTTATACCAAACACCAGGCTGAGCTTTCCATCTTTCACACCAGAGGCTGGGATACTTCCCAAGAGACTGGAGAAGGAAAAGGAGGAGGATGTAGGCCTGATCTGGATTGCAGCCTTGCAGCCACATCGTGTAATCCTTCTCCTGGGCTAATCAGGTGGCATTTAGCTTTGTGGGTAACCAGTGCAATGAAAGTCACACCAGAATTACCTCACACTTGCTGGTACTTGTCTCCCTGAGCTCCATAAGTCAAAAAAAAGCTTCTGTGAACTTGCAAAGTGGAAAGCATTTATAACTGCCTTTCTCAATTATTTTCAGCAAAGCAGCTGAAATTCTGGGCACAGCTCACCCATGGTCTCTGAAATGAATGCTGAACAATTTAAGAAGCCCAAAGGTGGGGATAGGGAGTAGAGGAATGCTGGAATTTGCAGTAGCACTCGCTGCAAGGAGAATCATTAGAGCATGAAAGGAGGTGTGATTTTCTAGGTGTAAAAACTACCACAGGCTCAGAGCAGGAAATACGTCTGCAGAAGTTAGGTAGAAAAAATTCAAATGGATGCCAGATGTAGGAGCCTCTGGTGTCCAGGATTGCTTATTTCAGAACAGATTCTGCTTCTTTGGCAGCCACACAGCCCAGGCAGGCCCAATATAGTCTAATGACAACGTAGCCAAGCACTGATCTTGGGTTTAAAATGGAGCCTGGGCTTTGAACTTGCCCTTACATTTAGAAATCCCACAAGTGGTACCTGACAGAGTGCTGTGGATTGCACAAGATTTTCCTTCAGACCACAGGCTCCATAGCAGACTTCATTAGGATCTGTGGTGCTTTAGGTTAAGCTCAAAGGCATCGTGTGCAGACTCCTGGGAATTGCATAGTGGCCTTTGGGTTTATTGGGATTTATTTATGGGCTCGTTTGGGCTGCAAAATGTAACCTGCCCCACCTCCCAGAACAGGAGAGCTCAGGGCTGCTCACTTAAAGAGATTCTCATTTAATTTCCCCTTGTACTCTCCCAGCCTTCTGCATCCTGTACGTCCTTTCCAACATAAATACCTAAGTTTTCCTGAACCCCCAACAAACAAGGAACTATTTACCCTTTAGAGAGCTGTATTTCCTCAAGTGATTTTTAACAAAGCAGTTTACCTTTCCCCTCATAAATCAGCTTCCTGTGCTCCCGATAGGGAGCTGTTTGTGTCCTTTTTCTTTCCCCTTCCTCAGCTGATGCTTTTCACTCTGCTGACTTGCTGCTCCTGACACACCATGGGATGACAGCACAGCAAAAAGGACATTTCATTTTCCAGTGGCAGATGGTGCATTAAGGCTTGGCCTCCCAGGACACCTCTCAGATCTGAGGGGCTGCAATTCACTGCAAAAGCTGCTGTACTTAGTCCTTGCTGGGTTAGGTTTCACTTCCCACCTGGAGGTGAAGTTTCTCATCCCATCTTGTCAGTGGTGGAGAGTGAGCTCTCAGAGCCCATCTCGTGTTCTCAGCTTTAATTCACCTTTCCCAGCTCGGTTCCCTGCTGGAAGAACATCTGGGAGGTGTCCAGAGATAAAAGCAGCACTGGGACTGGATTATTGTCACCATTTCATGATTAGGAAAATGGAGGAAAATGAGGAAACTGCCTGAAATTGTGCCAGGAGAGGCTGAGGTTGGATATCAGGGAAAATCTCTTCAGGGAAAGGGTGGTCAGGCCTTGTTTGCCCAGAGCAGTGGTGGAGTCACCATCCCTGCAGGGTGACAGGAGCAGTGTGAAGGTGGCACTTGGGGACATGAGTCAGTGATGACCATGCAATGCTGACTTCAGGCTTGGCCTCAATGGTCTGAGAGGGCTTTTCCAACCTTAATGATTTAATTAATGATTCTAATGAGTTGTGCAGAGTTTTCAGTGCACGACATGGACCCTGTGCCCTGGCAGGCCCGTGCTCCTGAGCACACACTGCATTTTCCAGCCCAGACCACGCTGCTTTTCTGGTCAAGCGTGTTCAGGAATGTGCTTTTATGCAGCATCTTCCATCTGAGCAGGTCGCAGCCCTAAAAGGAATGTTAAGTGGTTTTACATAAGGCATTCCGTGGGTTTGGAGAATGTGATCTGTTTGTGCTGCAGTCTGAGGAGGAAGAACAGCCACAGTTATTATAACAAGACACCAAGGAGCACCAGGTAACAGTGGCTGCAGAGCTGGAGGAATTTCTAACTGAACAAGACAATAAAGGTGGTTTTAAAAGCAGTGAAAATACTTCAGTCCTGGTGGGGGTTTTTTTGACTACTCAAATATCTTTAATTTTACAGAGTCTAACAAGCTCACATGGGAGGCATTCATAACTGCTGCAGCACTTTTCCTATGATTTGAAATTTATTTTTATTTTAAGTTTGTGGTTTGTATTTTCAGGCTGGTTTTCCTACCCAGTGGAACACACACTTGTTTCACCCCTGGCCACGAGTGAAGGGCCTGCAGTGGAGCCATTCCCAGGCTTTCTGTGGACAATTTAACACCCCTGAGTCCAGTTCAGGATGCTGAACCTCCTAAAGCTTCCTGGCATCCCTTTGGCAGCTTTCAGTGCTGCTTTACCTGCTCTGCTATCAGAATTCAGAATAAGAGGGATAGGGAGGATTTTGTGGGATCCTGAATGGTTTCTTGCTGCTGGAATGGCCCTTTGGGGACAGTTGGGATGGCAGCAGATGTGGGCACGTGATGACAAGTACAAAAAATGCCTAGAAAAAAAAAATAAAGAGCAGAAAGAGAGAGAAGTCCTGGCAAGATGGATGGAGAGAACACAGCCAAGGGCAAGAGAAGGAGGAGACACCAGGCCTGTTGGATGTTTCTTATGTCCAGCTTGGGATTTCACTTGCTCAAGGAAACATCACTCTGCCATAGACTGAGCATCTCTCCAGGGGTTGTGCTGAGATGCTGTGGGAAGAGAGAAAAGACACTGCAGGGAGAGAAAAGCCTTTTGTCCCTTGCAGGAGCAGGAGAATTGAACGAGACACAGCCCAGGCCTGTGTGCAAGGATTTGTTTTTCAGGGAAGGAAGAGGGGCACTGTGGCTATACATTATATTTGTGTCACCCCGTTGACGTCGGTGCATCTCAGGAGACTTTGCAGCTGATTGTGCTCTTTGCATTCAAAGGAAGGAAACCAGCTGGATGCCCTTCCCTCCCACCAGCACGCACAGCAGGGCAGGGGTGACACCAGACAGCAACTGCTCAGCACAAGGATGCAGGAAAATGTGGCCATTTCCATGAAAAACAGCACTGAAAAGGGAAATTCAGAGCACTGCCTGGAAACCCAGCTGCTTCCCCTGTTTCCAGGTGCTCCAACCTGGCTGGAACATTTTGCAAGTATCCTGCTGAATCATCCAGGCAGGTGGATTTGGTTGGTTCTGCCAAGAGGAGCTGGAAGGTTTTTGTTCTGGCTGAGGTGTATCTTCAAGGGGAAATCCTAGAAACAAACTTGGCACACGCAGATTTTGGCTTGGGCTCACTAAAGCCACGTTGCAAAGAAAGAGGAGGCTGGTGAGGAAGGATGTTTTCAATAGTGTCCATCTGTCTGTCAGTGCAGAGAGAGGGGACAAATTAAAAACAGGATCGGAAATGGATGGGAAGTTTGGCTTAGGAGAGATCCTCTCTCTGCCTTGCTGACCTCTAAATTGCAGAATCATGGAATTGCCCTGAGGATCATCCAGTTCAACTCCTGGCCCTGCACAGACACCCCAAAAATCCTGAGAGCTGTCCTGGAGCTCTGGCAGCCTTGGGAATGTGACCATTCCCTGGGGAGCCCCACCACACTCTGGGGAAAGAGCTGATAAAGAGAAATAAAAGGATCAGATGGTGCAAAGGCAGCCACCGAGGTAAAACCAGGCCTGGGCTGATGATTCTTTATCTCCATGTTTATTTTATTCTTAAGTAGCTCCTTTTAGTTTATGGAGCATCTTGCAGAAGGAAGAACCTCCACAGTGATTGATTAAACAAGTCATTTAATTAACTGCTGGAATTCTGGCTCCTCCACAGTGAAATACCTCTGTGCAGCCCTAGTGTGCAATCGTGTTTACAGAAGCAGCAAAGATAATTCCTTTGGCTGCACAGCCCATGTAAATGTGGGCGGTCACAGCACAATTTGGGGTGAGAAATGGGAGCTGCAGGAATAGCAGGATTTCCTAAGCAACAAAGATCTGCTTCACTTAAAATATTTCAGGAAGAGAAAAAAAAAAAAAGAAAAAGAAAAATCAAACAACAGAAAGATGTCAGGAAGGTTTTAGCTTCAGGACCAGGGAAAAGCTGATTCAGTTTTATCCCTTTTTGGTATTACCAAGGAATTGAGGCCTCCTAACCCTAGAAAAAGGGTACAGAAATGATGAGGAATCCCTGCCAGGCAGTAAAACCACCAGGGAGACATCCCCCTGCAATGCTCTTCACACACATTTGACATCTAGATCTATTTGACTTTCCCACACAATTCACAGAAGCAGTGAAAGAGCAAAACCCGAGAAGGCAGAAGTGAGAATAAAAACTAAACTAACGCATCCCAGACCCTCAGATAACCACTGCAAGAGCAGATCTGTCACCCAGGGGCTCAGGCAGTGCTTTGTCCAAGGAAATCTGGTGGGGATGGCAGCATTTTCCTCAGCAGCATGTCCCAGGGAGCCCGTGGTGGCACCTGAGCAAGAGCAGAGCCTTGGCAGCGTCCCTTTGGCACCTCTTACATAAGCGTTGCACAACGCGCCCGGGTTCTGTTTGCAGAGGGCTGGGGATATGAAAAGCAACTGGAAATGCTGCCTGGGTAAGTGGGACATCAAATCAAGGTAAATTATGAAACAGCTCCTGCCAGCGGAATGCAGGATGGATTCAAATCCAGGTTTTCTCCAAATTTTGGGGCCTTTTCTGCGCTGGATCTTGTGGTGTTGGACTCCAGCTGTGCTCTCCCTCTGTGGGGTATTTTCTCTTTTTGCCTTTCTTCCATTTAGCATCGTTTTGCTCAAGAATTCTTCCAGTTCATGACCATTCAGCACATCTGCTGTAAAATCAGCTCTTTGTGAGCTGGCACCTTGGGCAGCAAGAATGCAAAGATGCTTCCCAGGATGGGCTGTTTGCAACTGGGAAAAGAAAGGAAAGATGAATTGGTGGAGAGAAGGGGTGGATGAAAATGAACAAATGCTGAGTCACTCTTTGGGAAAAAAAAAAATCACCCCCCTGACTTGGGATCATAGGAAATAATGAAGGAAAGGGCCTTGGGAGTTCATGCAGACAATCCCCACAGCACAGCACAGGATCAAACCTCTCTGCTTCTCTTTGAGTGGGATGCCACGTGCCATAATGGCAAGAGAAAAGGAGAAAATGCCAATAAATGGGGACGTACAAGCTTGACCTTAGCAGCAATCCTCAAAGGAATAAGGAAAACGGGACCTGAGCCCATCTCAGTTTAATTAGACTTTCAGATTAACACATTTCCTTTTCCATCCTCTATTTCCCCCCCTCCCCAGTCCATTTCCCAGCTGCTTTTCTTTTAATCTCCTCTTTCAACCTGTCTGAACCCCTCTGACAGTGTCCAGCATGAGAAATCCCTCCTCACAACACCTGTCTCCCCTCTGCTGCACTGAAGCAGCAACAGGCAGGTGCAATCTCAGGGATTATTTCTAAAAACCCTAATGCAGCTTCTGCAAAGCCCAGGGAGCTCCTCGTGGTTGCAGTGCCCGGCAGGGGTGGGCAGGATTCAGCTGTCTGCCACGTGAGAGAGCCAAAATTACATGTTTCCTTCTGATGCTGTAAACACAGGGAAGAGGCCAACGGGAGGCAGTCACAGAGGGTTGGAGGAGGCACTCAGGAATGAAGTACCAGCATTATCAACGGGAGCACAACAACACATGGCTTTGGTACACATCAGATGCCTGGAACTGAAGATTGGTTCAGTTTTGAGTGTTCTTCCTGCTGTCAGGAGTGAAGAGCAGATCCTGCTGGCTCCTGTGAATCCAGCAAAGCTGCATGGTCACTGGCTTTCCCTGATTGCTGTGGGCCAGAGTGCAGAAATGATCAGCACTCACTCAAAATCTCCTCTTGCAGGTACAGTCTGGGGCTCAGCTCCCTTCCCATCCTGACAGATTTTGTCCCTCTGGTGACCACCACACTTCCAGAGTTTGATCAGCTGATCTTTGAGTGCTGTGCCACGTGTCTTCCACAGAGCACTGGGCCCTGCCTTCAGAGTCAGGTTGATTCCAGCAGCTTGTTGGCATCAAGAGTGTGGGCAAACAGTAGCTGAGGACAAGAGTGAGCACTCCCATGCTGGTGCACATGGAGTGGGTGGGAGTGGGCCCAGAAAGCCAAACACAGCAGGGTGGGCAGGAGGCTGAGGGAGGGGATTGTTCCCCTCTACTCTGCTTTTGTGACAGACCTCATCTGCAGTGCTGCCTCCAGCTCGGGGGCCCCCAACATGAGAAGGATGTGGAGCTGCTGGAGAAAGTCCAGAGGAGACCACAGGGCTGGAACCTCTCTGCTCTGGAGCCAGGCTGGGAGAAGTGGAGAGGAGAAGGCTCCAGGGAGAGCTCAGAGCCCCTGGCAGGGCCTGAAGGGGCTCCAGGAGAGGGACTGGGGACAAGGGATGGAGGGACAGGACACAGGGAATGGCTTCATCTGGGTTAGATGGGACATTGGGAAGGAATCCTGACTGTGAGGGTGGTGAGGCCCTGGCACAGGGTGTCCCGAGGAGCTGTGGCTGCCCCTGGATCCCTGGAAGTGTAAAAGGCCAGGCTGGACATTGGGGATAGGAAAAAAGAAGGAAAATAAAAGCAAAGGACCCCTGCCCATGACAGAGGGCAAAATGAAATGAGCTTTAGGGTCCCTTCCAACCCAGACCATTCTGGGATTCTACATTATCAACTGTGCTGCACTTAAATCCTCCCCAGAGGTGTCCAAGTCCAGCCCTTACCCTGCTTCATTTGTGCCCCATCAGCAGGAGCACAGGGAGAATTGAGGAGCTGGGCTTGGCTGACCCCATGCCAGGGCAGGATCCTGTGGTGATTTCTCAGCCCAGGTGTTCCCAGGCACTCACCACAGTCCTGCTTGTGCCGGGTTCCCCTCCCAGCCATGGCCCCTTGTGGGTGGGTGGGTGGGTGCCCACAGGGGTGCCCTGCCCTGGGGTGGATGTCTCCAGCGTGTTGGTGCCTCTTAGTGCACCCAGTGCCCCCAGGTTTGGATACTCCAGGTGTCCCAATGATCCCACAGCTCTGGCAGGAATAACCTGGATGTTGGAGCAGCCTGTCTGCTGAGCCCCCCATCCATACCCCCCTGCATGGCCGCCCCTCCCGATCCCAGTGTCCCGGCAGGGCTACCCTGCATGCCGGATCCTGCTGTCCGTGCTGAGCCCCCCACCACCCCCTCGGGAGGGGATTCAGCACCCACGGGGATGCGGCTGCGCGCACCCCGAGCGGCGGTGCCGGGGCGGCCCCGCGGGTGCCGTGGGCGGGTGCCCCGGCGGGCCGGGCCGTGCCGGGCCGTGCCGCGGTGCCGCGCCGAGCGGCGGGCGGGGATGCTGCTGCTGCCGCCGCCGCCGCCGGCTCCCCCGCCCGCCCCGCGCCGCCGCCGCAGCCCCGCCAGACGCAGCGCGGCTCGGAGCGCGCACGGAGCCTCCCGCAGCCGCCGCCATGGCCCGGAACCGCCGGGACAGGAGCAGCTGGGGTAGGGCGGCGGCGGCAGAACCGGGGGAGAGCGGGGGGAGCGCGGACAATGCCGGGCCTGAGGCGGCCGCGGGCCGCGCCGGGGCGGGGCTGCGGCGGGAGGACGCGGGCGGGGGGCTCGGCCGGCCCGGGCGGGGCGGGGGGCTGCCCGGTGCCGAGGGGACACACGGGTGTCCGGGATACCCCCGCGCTATCCCTGAGGGGCCTGGGGTCCGCCCGTCCCGTCCCGCCCCGCCGGCGTGACGGGGAGCGGGGCTGCGGGATGGGGCGCCCCTCGTTCCGGGGCCTCCTGAGGCGGGGTGTCCCTGGCTTGGGCTGGTCACCGCCCTCGGCTCGGCTGCGACGGGACCCCCTGACACGCCTGGGGCCGGACAGCCCCGGCAGCTCCCTGGGGAGCCTTTGGGCTGCTCCTCCGGCTTGCCCTGACACCCCTTAGCCCGGCCCTGCTGTCCCCTCAGCCCCTGATGGGGGATGACACCTCAGCCACCACCCCAGCTCATCCGGGAGCAGCGATCCCGCTCACCCCGCCTTCCACAGGCAGAGCCACAAGGCCACCCTGCCTTGTCACCCTTCCAGAGGGCTTCCCCCGTTTCTGGAAGCTGTAGGGTTTAGTTGTCGAGTCACCCTCCAGACAGGGCCCATTTTGAACCCATCCCTGGCAGCCCCCTGATCCCCGGGGAGCCGGGGAGCGGAGCGGGGGGACGGCAGAGGAAGTTCTGTGCCGCCTTCCTGCGAGGCTTCGGTTCCCTCCAGAGGCGCCTGGATCCTCCTGGATCCTCCTGGATCCTCCGGCAGCTCCTGTTTCCCCCTGGATGGAGCCCAGGCTGGTCCCACAGGTGGGCTGCACCCAGCAAGGGGCTCCTCCACCTTCAGCCTGCCTGTGAAGGATGGCTTCACCCACTCCCACCGACGCGCTGTTCCGTAGGAAATCCCATTTTATCCAGCCAGTTCCCGTTATTTGAGCAGAGTAATTTGTCGTTTCCTCCGGAGTCGTAATTCCATGTGAGCTCACTCACGGGTGCCGGCGGTATCCCGGCTCCTCAGGCAGAGCGGGTGAGCTGAGCTGTGATGTTTAGATACACAAATTACATTTTAATTTGTGTAGATGAGCGTAGGATTCCCCATGGCAATGATTAACAGCTCGGAGGCATGCTGGAGGAAGCGCTGGGATAACGGAGCTGCTGAGCCGGTGATGGGGTTTTATTTGGGATGGAGAAGGGGACAAAATGGGCCGAGCTCATTTGATCGGTGCCGTGTTCAGCCGTGACTTAACGAAGGGGTTCAGATCCTTGGGGAAAGCGGAGGGAAAACTTGCCAGGGAATGTGGTGCCATTCTCAGCTTTGTCTCGCGGAGCGTGTGACAGACGTGGCAGCCCTGACTCCGTGCGTGCTGGGAATTGCACACACGTCCACCCGCCGGTGCCTCTCCCCTGCACACCCCGAGAGCAGCAGCAGCAGGGAATGCAAATGATGCCGGATGGAAGCGGAGAAAGCACCACCCTGGCAAGTACAGCCTGCCCCCGGCGAGGGGTTTAGGCGCATTGCTCAGCCTGCTCCCGGGGAAATGTGATGTGTCACCGAGGGGTGAACTCTTCCTGAGCTTCTCTGCAAGGATCTGGAAGCGTCCATGGATCCAGGTGGATCTCTGTGGGATCAGCTGCCTTCTGCTGCCACCCATCCACAGCTCCAATAATTCCCTCTATTATCCCACAGACATTCACCTATTCCTAGAGGATTCCCTGGCTTTTTGCCAGGCTGGTTGACGTTGCGAGTAAGAAATTGAGTGAAATGCTTCATTTTTTTTAATAGGAAAGAAAAAGAAAAAGCTGCCTTTATAAATTTATTTATTCTATTTATACAACAAAACCTCATTGCCTTGAAAGCTGTGTTTACATCCAGTGACTGCAGCATTGTGTGGTGACATCAGTCCATGGGGTGACTCTTCCACTGCTACATTTTTCAGCTGGCAAAGGAGGAGGCTTGGGCTTTTCCTGAAACTAAGGCAGAAAGGAGAAAGTCCTTGCTTTGTTCTAAAAGTGGGCTTATGGGTCATTAAAAATATTAACGCTATTTTGAAACGGATCAAACTTTGCCCTAGTTACTCAGGCCTGGAAACAGGCAGCTGCTTAGTGTAACCCTCCTTTGTTTCATAAAAATAATTGGCTTTTTTAAAGCTCACAGAGCAAATTAGGGTGAGTATGTGGGATTGCCCCTGGTCATAGCTGGGTCGTTGTCACATCCCCAGGAGCTCTGTAGGGGTGTGTGATGCATCCAGAGTAGGATTTAGCCTTGGGCTAAAGGTCAGCATCAGGTTATGCCTCATTTGAGGCTCTTCCTGAACGTGCCAAGCAGTGCACAGACCTCACAGCTGCTGCCAGATGAATGGGTGAAGCAGCTGCAGATGAAAAAAAATCCCAAATAATTCCTTGCTGTGAGTTGTGGGCCCTGCTTTGCCCAAAATAAGGATTGTTAATCCAAGTTCTGCTTGGCACGGTGAAATCCAGCCAGCTCCTGGAGGTTTGTAGTAGATTACACTGATTTTTGTCTGAAATTCTTTGTGCTTGGCAGTTGCAGATGTTCAGCAGCCTGGTCCCTCTGATCCAGTGAGATCCCTGCTCCCAGTCACTCCTTCAAGCAGCACAGACTGGAACAAATCGTGTGAAATCTCATGTTTCCCATCATGGCCAGTTTTGTGTTGAAATTGGAACAGTCCACCTTAGCAAGAATTCAGTTTTAAAGCCATAAAAGGGATTACAGAGGTTACAGATACTTCTTTGAGGGTGAGGGTTTTCAAGGTGGAAAGGGGATTTAGGAGAGCTCCTAAAGGGAGCCAGGAAAAGCCAAGGAACTGTTTTGAGGATAAGGGGCTCCTCTCCACACTGCCACATCTCACACTGCACACAATGGGTTAAACTGAGAAGAAACCCATGCTTTTGCTAGGTTGTTTTTCATTTTAACCATGTTAACATCCTTTGTGTTTGTTGTTTGATTTCTCAGCCCTTTTATGATGGATTTTCAGTTTCCACTTCCTGGCGTTTCTCTGTGACTCTGAATGCTGGGAACCTGACAGGGGAAAGCTGAGATGTTTCAGACAGAGGGGCCTTTACACAAAAAGCCAGAAATATTCACAACCAAGTGACTGGCTTGTGAAAGAGAAAAGAAAATGAAGTGCTGGGACTTGAAAGAAGAGACAAGTCAACATTTCAAGCTGAATGTGATTATAGAATCATGGAATGGGCAGGGACACTTTCCAGTAGATCAGGTTGCTCCAAGTCCCATCCAGCCTGGCCTGGAACACTTCCAGAGATCCTGGGGCAGCCACAGCTTCTCTGGGCACCCTGTGCCAGGGCCTCACCACCCTCACAGGGAGGAATTTTTTCCTAATAGCCCATCTAACCCTGCCCTCTGGTAGTGGGAGCCATTCCCTGTGTCCTGTCCCTCCAGGCCCTCAAACAAAGTCATTGTCCCATGGTTGTTGTACAGAAAATTGGAGTAGCTGGGACCCACCAGATGAGCAGGAGCAAGAGCAGCCTGACTTTGTCTTTTTGGGGAAAAACCAGGATGGGCTGAGCCTGCCTGGGAGTGGTGGCACGGTGCCCTTGTCCTGCCCATGTCATGTCCATGCCAGGAGTGGCTCTGGCCTTGTTTTTCATTCCCACACCCTGATTCATGGGAGTGGGAAGCACCATTGGTTGTGTCTTGCTGCATTTTCCCTGCTCCATGGGTGACAAACAGCACACTAAAATGTTCTTTAGGGCCTGGGTGATGCTGAGAGGCAGCAGGTTTTATATCAGCTCCCCTGGGTCACTGACTGGAACCTTCTCCAGCAGGGGAGGGAGGCTGGGGCAGGTGTTGTCATGCTCTGTGAGGCACAAGGTGTCCCACAGATCACTTCTGAAAGTCACTTCACTCTAGAGAACCCCCAGCTCCTCTGCTCCTGCCAGAAATGCTCCCATTTGCCATCAGGAAAAGTGAAATTTACAGCAGGAAAATAACATAGATCTCCCAAATGGGGTGGAGGCTCTGGAGAAGGGGCTGAGTTCTGCCAAGCCCATAAAGCACATTGAAAGCACTTTGCATTATATGCAAAGTGTAATTACTTCTCATGTTCTATCCTAAAATTTCATGGCATGTTTACCAAACTTTATTTTCAGACAATTTTAGCAACAAAATGGTAAAAATAATTTAATATCAGAAAAGCTAAATCAGTACTGGTGGCGGAGATGAAGGGAGGCTGTTGCTGACAAATGGCAGATGAAGGACCATGCAGAAAATGTGTGCTGGGAGGGAAGAGGGAGTTGTGGAGATGGATCCCTGCAAGTGTCCAAGGCAGGATGGATGTGGCTTGGATGGGGACAGTGAAGGTGTCCCTCTCCTTGAAGGGGGTGGAATTAGATGTTCTTTAGGTTCTCCTTCCAACCAAACCATTCTGGGATTCTGTTTTACCCTGGAGAATGTGGGCTTAAATACGGGAAATATTTATTCCCATAAATATGGAAATATTTTTTCCCATAAATATTCCCATATTCTCAAAATGGGAAATATGGGAATAGGCTTAAATGTGGGAAGGGAGCAGGCCCAAGGTTTGCACCTGACAAACAGGACATGGCTTTTTGCTGGTGCTCTTCCAACAGTGTTTTGCCTGTGGGAGGTGTCCACCTTGCCTCTGACTCAGCCATTCCTGCTACCTGAGCTGTCATGGGCACGGCCACATAACTGTCTGACCTGACCTCAAACTTGCTGAAAAAATTCTACAAAAAAACTCTGATTTGCTTCATTCCCCAGATTGTTGCCTGCCTGTGTCTCCAAAGCTCATCCTGGGAATTTGACAGCTCTAGGAGCTGCTCTTGCTTCAGAGCCAGCTAAGCACTGCAGCTTCATGTAGTAGGTGTTGTAATGAAGAATTTCACATTGTACTTTGGCATTTGAGATGTTGTAACAGGCAGGTTTGGGGGCCAGTTATCATCCAAACTCTTGCTCCTGTCAGCAGTGGGAAGGTCCCAGAGCACTCCAGCTATCAGCAGAATCATTCATCCCCTGTTCCCTGTGCCAGAGGGAGAAGGGGCTGAGCTGGCCAGGCAGAGCTGGCACTGTGCTGCTGCCAGCTGGGTGACTCAGGGCTGGCAGGAGGAAGGTGCTCTCCACATCTCCACATGCTCCAAAAAAAGCAAAGGGTGAGTGAGGATGAAGCCTGGCAGCAGCAGCAGCAGCCACCCTGCTCAGCTCCCTGCTCCAGCCATGCCAGGCTGCAGGGCAGGGTCCTGCCAGGAGAACCTGGATTGGCAGAGCTGGGAACTCAGCTCAGCTCTGGGAGTTTGCCCTGACTGTGGAGAGGAGCTTGGGATCCCAAAGGGAGACTGCCAAGTGTGGCCTTTTACAGAATCACAGTTATTTAGGGTGGGAAAGACCTCTGAGATCATCCAGCCCCAAACACCACCTCGTTAACCAGGCCCTGGCACTGAGTGCCACTCCCAGCCTGCCTTAAACACCTCCAGAGGTGGTGACTCCACCACGTCCCTGAACAGCCCATTGCTGTTTATCTGGTTATTCTTATTGCTGAATGACAGGCTCCTTTTTCCACAACAGTTTTCTTCACCTGTTTCAGCTCCAGGGACTGTCATTGATCCATCATTTCCACAGATTGATGGCAGCTGTGATTACAGCCAGCCTGAGGAGGTGCAGATGATTTCTTAGTTGGGCACTATAAATTCTGGCCCTGCCTTCCCCTTCCTTCCTGCATTTCCCAGCTCAGCAGCCCCAGATGGAAGGGGATAGGACAGCAAGAGAGCCTGGCAGAGGGACATGTGGCACTTCTCAGGTCCCTGTGGGTCTGCTCAGTGCATGGCAGCATTTGGTGTTTCCCCTGCTTGGATCTGGAGTCCTCTGCTTCTGTGGACGTGTCAAAAATCCCAGCAGAGGTGTGAGCAGAGTAGAGGGAAGGTTCTGTGTCTGTGCCTTCAGCTGTGCCCTGGGTGAGGAGAAGCATGGAGAGAGATTTATTTATTTACAAGACCACATAGTACCAGGATAAGGGGGACTGGCTTCCCACTGCCAGAGGACAGGGTTACATGGGATATTTAGAAAAAGTTCTTCCTGTGAGGGTGGGCAGGCCCTGGCACAGGGTGCCCAGAGCAGCTGTGGCTGCCCCTGGATCCCTGGCAGTGCCCAAGGCCAGGCTGGACAGGGCTTGGAGCACCCTGGGATTAGTGGAAGGTGTTACTTGTGTAAGGCTTGAAACTGGCTGGGCATTAAGATCCCTTCCAACCCAAACTGTTTTAGGATTCTGTGCCCCAGCAAGGCGTGGGGAATGTGTGTGTGGGGTTAAACCCAGCTTGGGAGGATTTCTGACCTGCTGGCCTGGAACCTTTGGGGTGTGGTGCAGGGGTGGCTGTCACACAGCCGGGTTCCCAGGTTCCCTCTGTCCAGACACCTCTGGCAGGGAATTTGTGGGGCCAGGCTCGGCTCTGGGGGCGCATCCTTTGTGCAGCAGCAGGGCAGGGTTTGCTGGGCACCACCCATTGCACACCCATCACTTCCACCCTTCATTCCCGTTTTCCCCTGGTTGGCTGGATCAGGTGCCAGCCCTGGAGGGGAGGAGGGAATTCCTGGTGCATGCTCGGAGCTCCCTGCCCCTCCCAGCCTCCTCGGGTCGTTGTGGCACAGGGAGCTCGGGGCTGTGTGCCGGCAGCAGCCGGGCCGAGCGTGCCCAGAGCAGGGGGGATGCTCGGGGAGGGGTTCTGTGTTCCCAGATAAGCTCCCTGCACTCTGCAGCTCTCTGGAGAGCACCCAGAGGGATGGAGGCTGACTGCAGGCTCTGTTCAGGGCTTGTTGGTGGCAGTTGGATGGAAACTCCAGAAAGGAACCACACAGATATCACTGCTGGTCAGACAGGTCCCCTGGGAGCTGCTGATAAGCAGCCTGACACGGTGCATACAGGATACTCTGTTCCAAGGAACAAGCAAGTTCAAGCTTCCCATCAAACCTCGATTTTCTCTCCTTGCTGGTTTGTTTTCCATGCAGTAATTTGGTTTGAATGGCAGCACTGCCTGACATTGGTGTTTTTGTGTGTGTGACATCTGAGCTGGGCTTGTTTTGCCTGGAGAGGAGAAAGCTCCAGGGACACCTCACTGTGGCCTTCCAGGACTTGGAAGTGGCTTATAAAAAAGGAGAGTGACTTTGTACATGGGTAGATAGGGGTAGGACACGGGGAAATGATTTAAACTAAAAAAGGAGACATTAGATTAGCTTAAATTAGATTGGATATGAAGAAAAAATTCTTCTCTGTGAGGGTTGAAGGCCCTGGCACAGGTGCCCAGGCCAGCTGTGGCTGCCCCTGGATCCCTGGCAGTGCCCAAGGCCAGGCTGGACAGGGCTTGGAGCACCCTGGGATGGTGGGAGGTGTCCCTGCCATGGGAACAAGATGATTTTTAAGGTCCCTTCTAACCCAAACTCTTCTGGGATTGTGATTTCAGTGGGAGAATTGGAGCCCAGGCTGCAGCTCCTGCTTTCCACAGGGATCCAGCAGAGCCTGAGAGCAGGGCTGGCAAATTGGCCTCCTCAGGCAGGGTTTGCACAGATGATGGGACATGGCTGTGTCTCATGCTCTGGAATGAAATGCATTTCTTGTGCAGGCTCACACGAGGACAAGGCTGGTTCCTTTGTGGCAGTCAGCATTTCTGTGACCTGTTCTTCCATGGCTAAGGGAGGACAGGCTCCAGCAAGCACTCACCAAACATTGCATAGTTAGTGGCTTGTAATTAACTCCTAGAGAAGAATAAATTAAGTAAATTACATTACACATGTCTGTGAGTCTGCACAATGTGGAATATGCTGTTTCAATTTCATTAATTTAGTCCAAAGCAAATCTTAGACCAGTTAAAGAATTCTTTGCTTTTTTTATGCTGTCTGACAGCAAATCCTGCTCTCCTTCCCCTTCCCACTTGCAATGGCCATATGGAAAAGAGCTGTGGCTTCCACCCTGCTCAGAGGCACGGGAATGAGCTGTTATGAAATGGGGAGAGGGAGCTGGATCCTGTGAATTTATCCTGTGAATTTATCCTGTGAATTTCTGAATGAGCAGCTGGAGAATTGACGTAATTGCAGAGCCGAGAGAAAGGAGGAGTCAGCTCAGAAAAGGAGTGAAAACAGGAGTGTGTTCAGGAAAGCTGAGCTCTCCTTCCTTTCCTTTTTGGCTGGATGAGTTTTTGCCACTGCCAGGTACAGCTTCCTTCAAGGCTAAAAAACTCATTTATGGCCAGAAAGGCCAGTTAAAATCATTGACTTGCAGTAGTGTGCAGGTATTTTATAAAATAATCCTTGGCTCTGCAGTGGGGCAGATAATTTAATAAACAGAACCTGGAAGTTTCATCACATGGAATTATGAATATAAATATGAAAAGGACAGTTTTGTCTGCAGATGGCCTATGTGAAAGAAGCAGAGATAGGGATGAAATTATTTCAGAGACCTGCTTAATATAATCTCTCTTTCCTGTTGTCTCCAAGGACCTGGGGAATCATCATATCCTGCTGATAATGCTTTGTGTTGTGCAGACAGCCTGCTTCTCCTGGTGCTCAGGTGGTGGAACCAAGGAGGTCCCCTAGGACACCATGGCCACTTCAGTGGCTGGAGACATTCTCCCAAAAGCTGTTCATGTTTGCTTAAAAAAACTGCTCTCCTTCAGATGATGATGATTTGAAGGGACAGCACAATCCCTTCTCCTCTGCACTGGTTGTTGGTTCAGCTGCTGGGAAGAGCAGAGGGAGGGGAAGGTGTGGGAGATCCCAGCCAGGCCCCAGGAGAGGGGACCTGTCCCCAGGTGTCCCCATGGCAGGGGACTCCCTCAGCCCCCAGCACTGGGAGGTCCTTTCAGTTCTCTGGGCCAGGGACATCCAGGGATTTGTGCCCATCCTGGTACCCACTGCAGGTGCAGGATGAGTGAACACATAAATCATGGAATGCCAGAATGGTTTAGGTTGGAAGGGACCTCAGAGTTCATGCAGTGCCACCCCTGCCCTGGCAGGGACACTTTGACCATCCCAGGGTGCTCCAGCCCTGTCCAGCCTGGCCTTGGGCACTGCCAGGGATGCAGGGCTGGCAATCCCATCCCAGTATCTGGGAATTCCCAATCTCCCATCCATCCCTGCCCTCTGGCACTGGCAGCCATTCCCTGGCTCCTGTCCCTCCATCCCTTGTCCCCAGTCCCTTTCCAGCTCTCCTGGAGCCCCTTCAGGCCCTGCCAGGGGCTCTGAGCTCTTCCTGGAGCCTTCTCCTCACCAGGTGAGCACCCCCAGCTCTCCCAGCCTGGCTCCAGAGCAGAGGGGCTCCAGCCAAAGTTCTGCTCCCATTTCCCTCTGTCTGTGTGCCTGAGGTGGGATTTGTCTGTCTGGGAAGGTGACACAGCTGTTGCACCCTGATGGCTGAGTTAGAGTCAGAAATATTTAAGTTTAATTTGATTTACAAATTTTTTCCTGCCCCCACCATGAGTCACATCCTATGCAAGGATCTCTCTACTGTCCTTTCTGTACAGCTGGAAGAAGAAAATAAAAATAGGACTTGGCTTAGCTGAGCAGGGCTTTGGGAAACACCACAAGAGAGAGGAGGCATTTCCTTATCCTTTATATGGCCCTTGCAGCTTGGCAGTGCTTAAAAAGAGAACAGGAGCCTTTGACACCTGGCTGTTTTTACCTGTTGGGAAATGTGTTTGGGGTGTTCCTGCTCTCAGAAATTTGAAATGAGGATTTTTTTTAAATTTTCCTGGAGGCCTCTGTGCAGTGACACAGTGCTAGGAGGGATTTTAGTTCTGCAGTCTGGTGGAGAATCTGCTTTTCACACCATTTGGGACTTTTGTTTGGTTAAAAAACCTCCAAGCAATGGAAAGAAAAGATCTTTGTGTTTCAGCTGTGAGCAGAGAAAGCTCACAGTATATGTCCAAGAGGCACCAGAAATCCCCTGGCAACCAGGCCTAATGATCCTGGTACTTCCTTGCAGGATCTTAGGAAATCACAAAAGTGCTGCTGCTGTTTAAAATATGGAGTTACTGCTGGAGGCTTCTTTATAGAGGGGCCCAGAATGGGCAAATCTTATTCCTCTTGATATTTATAACTTCTCTTTTAGTGTGTGCACACACAGTTTTTGTGCTTTGAAACAGCTCAAAGCTGGGTCCCCAAGGTCAGGGCTGAACCAGGTTTAACTTGAGGCAAAACTTGGGGAAGTTACAGCCTGGGGCAGCAAACTGGGAAGTTTTTGTTGGAATGTGGGGGGAACTTTCCATCTCAGTCTCCTTTTGCTGCTGGCAGGGAGGTTTGAGTGGCTGTGGGTGAGCTGGCTGGCACAACAATCACCTTCAGCATCTCTCCCCTGTGCTGCAAAGCTTGGAAAGGCCAGCCAAGGAAAATCACTGGAGCCAGCCTGCTCTTTGCAAATCCCAGGGCTGCAGGCCTTAAAATGCATCTGGCTGCTGTGAGAGCCTCCTGTGAGAGCCCTGCACAGCCCAGGCAGCAGCTGCACGGGGAGCTTGGCCATTTCCAGGTGGGAAAGGGGGCAGTGCTGTGCTCTGTGTGTGCTTCCCACCGGGGAGCAGCAGAGTGGCTTTTGTCAGGATGGGCTGGGGTCTGCATGGCCTGATTGCTGCTGGCAGTGCCCTGGGGGATGCTGATGATGAGGCTGATGGCAGAACAGCAGATTGCACTTGGAGCAGCAGCTCAGGCTGCAGATGGAGCAGGAATGTGTTGCTGCAGGAGCAGCAGTGGCACAGGATACATAAAGGCAGCATCCTTTGATGGAGCTGTGAGACCCTTGGACACCTCAGCTGGAGAGCAGCTTCTGTTTGGGTCAGCCTTCAGGAAGGACCAGAGGAGAGCAGAACACCAGATAATGTGGTAGAAGGGATGATGAGAAGGTTTGGACTTCACTTTTCCAGCTGAGAAAGGGCCAAGGGAGGTGCTATGGCAGGCACTGTTTGTGCAGGGAGTTGCAGGGATCTGTTTTCCATGCAGGATAAAATCTAAGAATGTGTTTTACCAAGGGAGGTTCCAGCAGGGAATGCTCTGCCTGTGTGGGGCACAGGGTCAGATGACCCCAAAGATGCGTGGAGCCTCCACTAGGATGTCTGAGGCCAGATCTGCTCTGGATGATGCCATTTTGGGCTGGATATTTGAGTTTTTGGATCTCTTAGCACCCTGTCCAGCCCCGCTGTCACTGACTGTCACCGTCACATTATCTGGAAAAATCCCCTTGCCCAGGATTCTTCTCCTGGGAAGCTGAGAAGCTTCAGAGAAAAAGGAAAACAATATTATCTCATTGCTTCTCCTGTGTTTTGCTCATGTGGAATGTGTTTGGAGATTGTTTATCCAACAGGTGATTGTTCCATTTGAGTGTTTTCACTCGTTGGGCAATCAGGGCCGAGCTGTGTTGGGGCTCTGGAAAGAGTCAGGAGTTTTCATTATTATCTTTTATTTCATTATTATCTTTTTAACCTTCTGTAAGTCTCCTTTCTGTATTCTTTAGTATAGTTTAGTGTTGCAGACATCCTTTGTGAAAAATCCTTTCTGTAGGATTTTTCCTGCCAGAGCTGAGAAGCTCAGTAACAAATGTAAACAATTATTATCTGCTGCTGTGGAATGCAACAGGTCCACCTGGGATTGGTCCCTGTGGATGTTTGGATCTACTGACCACTCATGGTGGAGCTGCTGTCCTCTCTGCAGAGACACAGACCTTTGTTATTCATTCTTTCTATCTCTATTCTTAGCTTAGCCAGCTTCTGAAGAAGCCTCTTTCTTTCCTATCTCTAAGTAGTATAGTTATAATGTTATATATATGTATCATAAGATAATAAATCAAGCCTTCTGATCATGGAATCAAGATCCTGTCTCTTCCATCCTCAACAAACCCCTGTGACCACCAACAACAATTTAGCACAGTATTCTTTAATATAATGTGCTATCTTAAAACAATAAATTAGAACATGAGAACAGAGTCAGATTCATATTCCTTCCTTCCTCTGGGAGCCCCACAAATCCAAGATCTCGTTTTCCCTGTTCTCACAGGCAGTTTTGCAGACAAGACTTACGAGTGGAGCTCTGAGGAGGAGGAGGCAGTGAGGAAGGCAGGGCCGGTGCAGGTGCTCATTGTCAAGGACGATCACTCCTTCGAGCTGGACGAGGCCGCCCTGACCCGCATCCTGCTCTCCGAGGCTGTCAGGGATAAGGAGGTGGTGGCCGTGTCCGTGGCTGGAGCTTTCAGGAAAGGAAAATCCTTCCTGATGGACTTCATGCTGCGCTACATGTACAACAAGGTAAGGCTGCAGCTCAGGGGCCCTTCGCAGGCCTGCTGGTCCTCCTTGCTCCCACGAGCTGCTCAGGGATGAGCTGAGCAGGATTTGGTGCTTTAGGAAGGCTCAAGGCTCTCATGAGTGCCTTGGATGATGATTTGAAGGGACAGAACAATCTCTTCTCCTCTGCACTGGTTGTTGGTTCAGCTGCTGGGAAGAGCAGAGGGAGGAGAAGGTGTGGGAGATCCCAGCCAGGCCCCAGGAGAGGGGACCTGTCCCCAGGTGTCCCCATGGCAGGGCATGGCAGGGGACTCCCCTCAGCCCCTCAGCAGTGGATTCACAAAATAAAGCAGATCAGATCCTTCCCCAGGCTGAAGTTTCTTTTGGACTTCAGTTTGGAGTAGGAATGTTCACATCTGCTGTCCTGAATCACAGAATCATTTAGGCTGGAAAATCCCTGGAAGATCTTTGAATCCAGCTGCTAACCCTGCATCACCCTGCTCACCCCTGAACCATATCCTCAGGTGTCTTATCTGTGTCTTTTGAACACTTCCATGGATGGGCACTCCACCACTGCCCAGGGCAGCCTGCTCCAATGTGTGACCACCCTTCCAGTGAAAAAAATTCTCCTAATATCCAACCCAATCCAGGGCAGCCTACTCCATTGTGTGACCACCCTTCCAGTGAAAAAAATTCTCCTAATATCCAACCCAATAACTTCCCTGGTGTATTTCGAATTGTTTCCTCTTTTGCTGCTGCTTTTTCCCTCAGAGCAGAGCCCAGTTCCCACCTGGCTGCCCTCTCCCATCAGGGAGTTGTGAAGGTCCCCCCTGAACCTCCTTTTCTCCAGGCTGAGCCCCTTTCCCAGCCCTTTATGTCTCTCCTGGGGCTCCAGCCCCTGCCCAGCTCCTCAGGGATTCTCCAGCCCCTGCCCAGTTCCTCAGGGATTCTCCATTCCCTTCCCAGCTCCCTCAGGGATTCTCCAGCCCCTTCCCAGCTCCTCAGGGATTCTCCAGCCCCTGCCCAGCTCCTCAGGGATTCTCCAGCCCCTTCCCAGCTCCTCAGGGATTCTCCAGCCCCTTCCCAGCTCCCTCAGGGATTCTCCATTCCCTTCCCAGCTCCTCAGGGATTCTCCAGCCCCTTCCCAGCTCCCTCAGGGATTCTCCAGCCCCTGCCCAGCTCCTCAGGGATTCTCCAGCCCCTGCCCAGCTCCCTCAGGGATTCTCCAGCCCCTTCCCAGCTCCTCAGGGATTCTCCAGCCCCTTCCCAGCTCCTCAGGGATTCTCCAGCCCCTGCCCAGCTCCCTCAGGGATTCTCCAGCCCCTTCCCAGCTCCTCAGGGATTCTCCAGACCCTTCCCAGCTCCATTCCCTTCCCTGAACACTCTACAGCCCATTCATGTCTTTGTTGTGAGGAGCCCAAAACTGACCCCAGGATTTGAGGTGCCTTGAGAGTAAAAGGAAAGAAAAACCTCCCTTATGGGTTTCTTACGGGGTTTTTGCCACCTGCAGCAACTGTTTCTGTTCCTCCCTGCAGGAGGCCGTGGACTGGGTCGGGGATTACAACGAGCCCCTGACCGGTTTCTCCTGGAGGGGCGGCTCCGAGCGGGAGACGACCGGGATCCAGATCTGGAGTGAGGTGTTCCTGGTGGACAAGCCCGATGGCACCAAGGTGTGTGTGTGTGTGTCTCTGCTGCTGCCAGCTCATTTCCCTCCTTTTCCAGCTTTTGAGACTCTCCTGCCTTTCTTAGGTGGTTGTCCAAACCTTTCTTAGGGAAGGTTTTCAATACTGTGTCTCTGTTTTGGTAAGTGAAGGAAGTGATGTAAAAATACATTTTTAAAGAATGTAATTTTGATAATAATTTTTGACATGGGGATTTCACAGAGCCGAAGGGTGGAATGTGGTGATTTTGCATGGGAGGCATTTATGGAAATGATGTAAAAACTTCTGTGTAATGGACAGTCTGTAGAACCACTGGGAAGTTGTACACACCTCTGTGAAAAACACATGTTAAAGAAGGGTTTAAAAAGATGGGGTGATGTGATGTCCAAGTGTCCCTTTAATTCTGGGCATCCCAGAGTTTATTTCTGTACTATTCCCAAAAATCTTGAATCTCATGTCCATGCAAACTCCTTCTCTTTCCTAGAGTAGGAGTTGTAAGGTGGAGTTTCTTCATTCAGAGTTGTCACAGTGGATTTGGAGCATCCTGCCAGGAATATTTGTATTTATGTGCATTTCAACACAGAGCATGGCACCCAAGTGACACTGAGACGTTCAGGGTGTGATTCCTGATGCTGGCTGAGTGTGTTTGGGTTCAGAAGGTGCAGTTTGTGTTTGGGTTCTGGTGCAGTTTGTGTTTGGGTTCTGGTGCAGACTCAGCAGAGCCTCCTGTGCACTGACAGGTGTCAGAGGAGCAGAGCAGTTCGCTCAGTGCCTTGCAGAGCATTGATTTTGCTGCCTGCTGGAGTTCCCCTGCTGTCAGGGGTGCTTTTCCCTTGTCCCCCAGCAGTGAGGAGGCTGAGGCAGAAGCAGTGACAGCCCCCAGCTGCCATTGTCCCCGTGGGTGCTGACAGGAGCTTTGTGCCCCACAGGTTGCAGTGCTGCTGATGGACACCCAGGGCACCTTTGACAGCCAGTCCACCCTCAGGGACTCTGCCACCGTGTTTGCCCTCAGCACCATGATCAGCTCCATCCAGGTAAGAAACCTCTGGGCTGGAGGAGTTCAGCCCCAGGAACTACAGAGATTGTCAGGGCTTCCTTCCCACCTCTTGTGCCAGCACCACTGGGACCTTGCCTGTGTCCCCATGGGATTGTTGTAGGCTTTACCCACACCAAGCACATGTTAGCCCCAAGGATAGACTGCTCTGAGTGATCTAAAGTTGTTTTTTTTATTTAAATGCAGGTTTATAACTTGTCCCAGAATGTACAGGAGGATGATCTGCAGCACTTGCAGGTAAGAGAAGCTTTAATTAATTGTGGTTATTTACAAGGCCTGGAGTGACAGGACCACGGGGAATGGCTTCCACTCCTGGAGGGCAGGGTTAGATTGAACATTGAGAAGGAATTTCTGCCTGTGAGGCCCTGGCACAGGGTTCCCAGAGCAGCTGTGGCTGCCTCATCCCTGGAAGTGTCCAAGGCCAGCTTGGATGAGAGCTGAAGCAGCCCTGGATAGTGGAAGGTGTCCCTGCCCATGGCAGGGGCTGGAGCTGGGTGGGATTTCAGGTCCATCCCAACCCAAACCTTTTTTTTTATTATTCTGTGATTTTATTCTGTGACTTTATTCTATGATTTGATTCTGTGATTGTGGATTTTCAGCCTGGGTGTTGCCATCTGGTGCTGGCTCAGTGCAGGTGACCCTCTAAGGGTGATTCCAGCCCTGGCTGTTGGGGACAAGCAGCTAATGGGATTTTTGTGACACAGGTGTCCTGCCTATTTCCTGGAATTACCTCCTGCTTTCTCTTCTGTTCAGTTGATTGATTGGTTGATTAATTAAGTGGGTTTTTCCAGGAGCTTAAGGAAAGGAAAGAAAAGTCCAGCTGAAAAAATCAGCATTTGAATACTTCTGAATTATCTCAGTCCATAAATATTATTAACAATAACACTTCTTTAACACTGAATTTATTCAGTGTAACTCTGATCTTTCAGTTTGGATTTTAAGCCATGACTGTTTTACAAGTTGACCCATTTTTAGGCATCTGTGAAACACATTATTGTGCCTTCAGTTAGAAATTAGAGTGCAGAGAGACTGGAGAGTCTTCAAATCTTGCTGCTAGGCTGATTTTAGAGTCTTTGCACAGCAGGGGTTTGCAGGCAAAGTACTTAGTTCTGAATTCATTTCCTTTCCTTCCTGGAGTGTTTGGAGGGAGCAGGGCTCCAGCAGCCCCTGGAGCACGAGGAGTTTCTGCTTGGTGTGAAACCAGCAGCAAGCAGCTGGTCTGAGCCATTTTCCACAGGTTTGGCAGCCAAAGGCTCCAGGCTGGGATCTCTCACGTGAGAGCTCACAGGGTGATGGTTCCACAGCAGCTCCCTGTGCCTCTGGGCTGCCAGCTGGGAGCCCTGAGCCTCTCTGTGCCCACTCATAAACATCCCTTACTGCTCCAGGGATCACAGAATCCCTCCAGGCACCCACAGGGGTCATTGATCAGCTCCTGGCCCTGCCCAGACCCCCAAAATCCCACCCTGGCAGCTCCTGCAGCCCTGGGGCTGTGCCCATTCCCTGGGGAGCCTGGGCAGTGCCAGCACCCTCTGGAACAGTGGAACCTTTCCTGAAATCCATCCTGACCCTGGGAAGAGACTCAGGGCCAGGTTTTGGTGTGTGAAATGAGGGTGCAGAGGGTGCTGTGGGTTCAGAGCAGCACTGACCCCACTGTTTGTGTTTTCCAGTCCCTCATATTCCTTGTTCATGACTGGAGCTTCTCTTATGAGTTTTCCTGTGGATCTGATGGTGGTGCAGGATTTCTGGAGCAGCTGGGCTGGCTCAGCTGCAGCCTCTCCCTGGCTCCCGTGCCTGTCACAGAGCTCAGTGCTGATGTCCCACAGTGCCACACTGACTGTCCTGTCCTTTCCTTCCCTTCTCCTCCCAGCTTTTCACCGAGTATGGCCGGCTGGCCATGGAGGAGACGTTCCAGAAGCCTTTCCAGGTGAGTGCGAGGATCCCGGGCTGCTCGTGTGTCCCGCTGCCTTCACCACGAGGTGTCACTGCAGCTTGCAGCGTGGGAGGAGCTGGCGCTGCCTGGGCATGGCTCAGCTGCTCCAGAGCTTTGTGCTTCCAAATACATCCAAAAATCCCTTTCCTCCCTCAACCCCTGCCTTGCCAAGAGCTCTGCCCTGTCCTGCCAGGCTCGGAGAGCAGCTGGTGCTGCAGCAGCTTGGTCACTCTGTGCAGTCAGGAGCTCTGCCCAGCTTTCTTCTCAGAGGTTTGAACTCACCTGCCCTGGCAATCCCTGCTCCTGGCCAAATGAAAGGATGAGGATTAGCAGAGCCGTGGGAAAACTCGGTGTAATTGGGGTTTTAACTTCAAATTAGGGACATCTGTGCATCCTTCTGCTCCCCTGCCTGTGAAAAGCTGGTGGTAAAAAAAAGGGAGAGCGTTGGGCATTCACAGTAGGTGAGGTTGGTTCCTGTTTTTAGAGTCACAGGAGTGTTTTGATTAGGTTGGGTGAGGGTTTGTGAACTTCCTAAAGTAAAATCCAGCAGAGAACAAAGCACACTGGAAAAATCCACAGAGTAATTGGGAATGAGTTACAGCTTTTTACAATTGCTTTCCCACATAAAAAGAGAATTGTTGTCCTGGAAGGACTAAGGGATTTATAAGGTGTCTGTGGTCAGGAAGTGGAAATAAAATTAAAAAGTTTAAAAGTACAACAAATGGACAAATTGAGATTTTTAAGGTGTATTAGATTCTGCTGTGATAAATGGTAAAACTAAAAATATATATGGTAAAAATATGACAGGCAGGAGCTTGAAGAATGTTGTAACATGGTACAGCAAAAAGCCAGGCATTAAATAAATATTCCTGCTCCTTATTTAAAGACTGTGTGGATAATGTAGCCAAATATTCCAGTGAAACAGAGATACTTCCTACTCCATCAGTGAAAAGGGGAGACTTAAACATGCTTAAATCATTAGGGCTGGATAAGAGGCTCTGGTTCTCCCAAACACTGCAATTGCTGTCAAGTCACAGTTTGTGGATGGTGAGTCTTGTCAAACAATCCCATTATCAGTTTTTGAAAGAGCTGGGTTGATAAAGGTAACTCTCACCATGATCCTTTGCCTTCTGTCAGCCTTATCTCTCCAGGATGCTGATTGAAAGCAAATGAAGTCAGCCTTGTCTGGTTTAATCCATAGTTAATGGATTAAAAACTCATTAACTGATAGATGCCAGAGCACGCTGAACTAATTGGAACTAATTGTGGGGAATCATCATCCTTCAGAAGTGTTTCCTTGGGATCCCCCAGGCTCTCCCTGGTTCAATGTCATCTTCAGGACTGATCAGGGGGAAATGATCAAACTGGGGACCCTTGTGGGTGTGACAGATGTGGCAGAGGGGTCAGTGGAGCTGTGGCCAGGTGGAAATGATCAGGAATCGTGGGCTGCTTCCTCCAGAACATGTTTGAAATGTGACAGGGTGGATTGGAAAGCAGGAAAAGTGAGGGTGGATTGGGAAAGCAGGAAATTGAGGATGGATTGGGAGGCAGGAAAAGTGAGGGTGGATTGGGAAAGCAGGAAAAGTGAGGGTGGATTGGGAAGCAGGAAAAGTGAGGGTGGATTGGGAAGCAGGAAATTGAGGGTGGATTGGGAAGCAGGAAAAGTGAGGGTGGATTGGAAAGCAGGAAAAGTGAGGGTGGATTGGAAGGCAGGAAAAGTGAGGGTGGGTTGGAAAAGCAGGAAAAGTGAGGGTGGGTTGGAAAGCAGGAAAAGTGAGGGTGGATTGGGAAAGCAGGAAAAGTGAAGGTGGATTGGGAAAGGAGGAAAAGTGAGGGTGGGTTGGGAAAGCAGGAAAAGTGAGGGTGGATTGGAAAGCAGGAAAAGTGAGGGTGGATTGGGAAGCAGGAAAAGTGAGGGTGGATTGGGAAGCAGGAAATTGAGGGTGGGTTGGGGAAGCAGGAAATTGAGGGTGGATTGGGGAAGCAGGAAATTGAGGGTGGATTGGGAAGCAGGAAAAGTGAGGGTGGATTGGGAAGCAGGAAAAGTGAGGGTGGATTGGGAAGCAGGAAAAGTGAGGGTGGTTTGGGAAGCAGGAAAAGTGAGGGTGGTTTGGGAAGCAGGAAAAGTGAGGGTGGTTTGGGAAGCAGGAAAGGTGAGGGTGGGGAGGCCCTGGCAGAGTTTCCCAGAGCAGCTGTGGCTGCCCCTGGATCCTTGGGAGTGTCCAAGGCCAGGCTGGACAGGGCTTGGAGCCACCTGAGGTGGTGGAAGTGTCCTTTCCATGGCAGCTTTAAGGTCCCTTCCAAGCCAAACCATCCTGGGATTCTCCAGGTGTGATGGTGAATAAATGCAGTGGCACTGATCCTGCTGGAAGGAAGGGAAATGAGACTTGGCAGTGGAAAATTCACATTTCCCTTTGTCTCCCTCCTCTCCTCACACTGAGGAGCCCTCACCAGAGGCAGGCCCTGAAAGTGGGGCCTGCACAAAGGCAGTGCTAAGCACAGCCTGTCTGGAACAATTTTACTTGAGGAAAAAAAAAATAATTCCCAATTCAAGGCGTGCATGTGTTTGTGGAAAAGTCCTAAGCATGGGCATGTCTCTGAAGCATCTCCTGGTGTTTGAGAACAGCATGTCCTGAGCCAGCTCCCTGGGTGCACTCACTGTGGCTCCTCCTGCAATTCAAAAAGGCCAACTCACTGTTCTCTCCTTTTTTTTAACTTTTTCTGATGTTTTATGAAAGAGAAATAGCAGGAATATTTCCCCTCCCTCCATTAGATTTTTTGTTCTAAACATAGATAAATTTAGGGAAATTCCAGTGAAATGGGTTCCACTTGCTGATGTGCTTATCCCTGTTCCTGAGAGAAACTCTGGCACCTCTGCCAGGCCCTCCTGGGCTTTGGCATTCAGGATTTTGCCCTCCAAACCCTTTATTTCCTACATGGCATCTTGTACAGATGAGACCTGATTTTTTTTTTAAATCTTTTTCTTTTTTAAAGATTCGAAGTTGAATGTTCTGGTATTTATTTATTTATTGCCCAGGAACTTTGAATGCCTCAATAAAGATTACAAAAGCCAATGATTTCTTATTCACCCTCATTCCTCTGCATCTGCTTCTCATTAAAAGTCTGTCTGGAAGGCTGCCCAGTGAAAAGGGCTGAAAAAATGAGCCTGTAGAATTCCCATAGGATGGAACTAAATGTGGCTGGAATTAGGGAGCTGGCTGCCTTTTGTCCTGGTTAGCAGCAATCCCTTTTCTTGGGCACTTTGGGTGATGGATGTTGTATTTCCAGCCAGGGATTCAAACTGGGGCAGCACTTTGTGGGGCTGGGACACTGGAATGGTCTCAGTTCCTGCACCCTGGGACCTCTCATTTCCACCAGGAAAGGTGGGAGATGCTGCTGGAGCTGGGAAGGGACTCAGGGCCAGGTTTTGGTGTGTGAAATGAGGGTGCTGTGGGCTCAGAGCAGCACTGACCCCACTGTTGGTGTGTTTTCCAGTCCCTCATATTCCTTGTTCGTGACTGGAGCTTCCCTTATGAATTCTCCTATGGATCTGATGGTGGTGCCAGATTTTTGGAGAAGAGGCTGAAGGTATGTTTTACCTGCTCTTGCTTCTGGATAGTGGAAGGGATGCTCTTTAAGGCCGTTTCCAACCCAGTCCACTCTGTGATTCCATGATTTTCCTGTTCAGCACTGGAGGTCAGGTGTGAGCTGCAGGGTTGCTTATGGTCACACCCAGAGCCTTAAAATGCCAGAGGAGGCATCTGGGGAGGGTGAATTTCCCACAGGAGGCATCTGGGGAGGGTGAATTTCCCAGAGGAGCATCTGGGCAGGGTGAATTTCCCAGAGGAGCATTTGGGGAGGGTGAATTTCTTTGCCATGTTCAGGCTTCTGCCCAAGCCCAGCTCCCTGGGACTCTGTGGGAGAGAGAGCCCAAAGCAATGGGAGTCAGCAGATTCCCAAGAGACTGGGAATGATGCTTGAGTTAAATTAGGGAGTTGGACAATCAAAATGATGGGCAAGGGCTGCTTGGGATCAGTCAGGAAATGCATGAAAATCTGGTAGTGGAGAGACCTAATTATGTGTGAGACAAGCAAGGCCTAGTGGGAAATCCCAAATGTTTTTGTGTTCCAGTCATCCATGGCCATGTGCATTTCCCAGCTGATAATAACATGCTGCAGGGCATGTGGTCAGAGATACTCCAGCTCCTTCTCTTTGTCCTCATGCCTCTGGAATCTTCTCCTTTCCCTCATAGTGTGGAGCTTCCTGTGCTCCTGCCAGCTTTATCCCAATATTCCTGTCAGAAGGAAACTCAAACTGTGGGAAGTAGAGGGGCAGCACTGAGCTCTTCTGGTGACCACTGAGAGATCCTGAGGGAGGAGCTGGAGCTGTTTCAGGGGAGTGTAATTGGATATTAGGGAAGGATTCTTCATCCAGAGGGTGCCCCAGGGAATGGTGACATTCCTGAGGCTGCCAGAGCTCCAGGAGCTGCCCAGGGTGGGATTGTTGTGGAATCTCTGCAGGGCTGGACTCTGCTCCTGGTGGGCACATCCAGCTCAGGATATTCTCTGCTTCCTTGTCTCCACAGGTGTCAGGCAATCAGCACGAGGAGCTGCAGAATGTCAGGAAGCACATCCACTCCTGCTTCACCAAAATCTCCTGCTTCCTCTTACCCCACCCCGGCCTCAAAGTTGCCACCAACCCCAATTTTGATGGAAAACTCAAAGGTACAAAGGCAAAGCTCTGGTTTCTACCCTGATTTCTTAGAAACCCTGGCAGACTGCTTGTTCCTGAAACCCCCAAAAGTATTTTCCATGAAAAAACTTCTGGGAGAGCAGTTGGATCCTCCTCCCAAGTGCTGTTCACACCTTTCTGCTTCTCCCCAGTGCAGCAGACAAATGTGGAGGGAGAAACCTTTTCTCCTGGCAATACCCAGTGATAGGAAAACTGGGAAGGGCAGGGATGAGAGTGGATGTTTGTGGATGTGGTGTTAAATTCCTGTGCCTCACCTGCACAGGCAGAGCCTGCTTGCTGCAAGGCTGCTGCCTGTGGTGGGTGGAAGGCTGGTTCCACAAGCTCTCAGAACAGTTATTTCCCTTTGAAAAGCTTTCCAGGGAATATTTAATCTGCCTGACTTATCTGATCAGTGGTTTCCCTACAGGGCAGGCTTGGTTCAGCAGGTTAAAATAAAAAGAGAAGGAGAAAAGAGCTGTGGTGAGATTCTCCAGCCCAGAAGGAGCCACGTGCTGGGGATATTTTTAGCTGTTTGTTGTGAACTCCTCACCAGCCTGGCTGGTTCCAGGCTGCTGCAATCTTAGCAATAAAGTGGACCATTAACTGCTTAAAATAGCAGGAAAAGATGTGAGTTTTCCCCTGGTTTTGTCTGGCTCAGACTTGGTCTGCTGGCAAACTCTGTGCAGAGCAGGAGGGACAGCAAGGCAGCAGAGGGAGATGTGCTGGTGGAAACTGAGCTGAGCCCTGCAACTGCCCCTTAATCTCAGGTGCTGAGAGTGTGGAACAATTGCTGTGTGCAGACAGGGGCTGTCAGCAGCTGCTTGACACAATTTTCACAAATTTCTTCTTGCCTCAGAGCTCTACTCAGCTTTTTGTGCTCTGATAGAAGAAATGTGGGGGATTTTCCCTGCTTTCCAAATTCCTGGCTGTTGTGTTGGTTTTTTCTCCTGTACAGTTGAATTTAATGGGAACACCAGAAACCCCACCCTGGGCACCCCTGAGAGCTTTGTCCAAATCCCCCTGGAGCTCTGGGCAGCCTTGGGGTTGTGTCCATTCCCTCTGGAGCCTGTTCCTTCCACCCTCTGGGGGAAGAACCTCCCATGGCAGGGGACTGGAACATGATGGTCTTTAATGTCCTTCCCAACCCAAACTGTTCTGGGACTCTGTGATGCCTCTTTATTTCTTTTTTTTTTCCAGAAATAGATGATGAGTTCATCAAGAACTTGAAGATTTTGATTCCTTGGCTCCTTAGTCCTGAGAACCTGGATGTTAAGGAGATCAATGGAAACCACATCACCTGTCGAGGCCTTGTGGAGTATTTTAAGGTATTTATTTCAGAGAAAGTGGATTTATTCCTGCTAAAGGGAGGGAGCACTGGCAGTCCTGACTCACTGCAGCAGAGGGCAAACACCTCATGGTCATTTATTTGACCACACAACAAGCCCAGAGAGTGGGAGGAGCTGTTTTCCTTTCCTGGAGAATTGAGGGCTAGAGGGGGGATAAACTGAGGGCTGCATTCCAATTGCCTTTGGAAAAAGCTTATTTTTGTTGTCATGGCTACTGGGCCATTTCCATGAGAGACATTGGTGAGTAATTCTCACCACCTACTCCCAGGGCTACCTTGGCTCCTTCTCCTGCAGGGAAGGGACAGAGGTAGGTGCAGATCCTTTGGGAGGGACACTGGGAGTGAGAGGAGGAGGGACAGCTCCAGTGACTGACCAGGCCACCCAGGAGTGGCATTTTCTGACCAAAGCCATCCTGTGCTGGAGCATCCTCCTCTTCCCTGCCTCTGAATCCTGTCTGGAGCTGGCTGGGGGTGGCTGCATTCCACATGATTCCCTTTTCCCTGCTCTTTTCCAGGCCTATATCAAGATCTACCAAGGGGAGGAGCTGCCACACCCCAAATCCATGCTGCAGGTAGGTGTGAGTGGGAGCTGTGGGAGTTCCTGCTCTGGAATTGCCATTAATTCCCAGGAATTGGCAGAGGTGTCCAGCTCAGTGGGACTGCAGGGACTTTATTCCCAATGCCTCAGTGTAACCACCCAAGGAGCAGCACTGTGGGGAGGGTTTGGCAGCAGGAGCCTGACCTGGCTGAGGAATCCCAGCTGGGGTGGGCTGTGGGGAGTTGCTGGCTGCACACAGCCCCAGCCAGCTCAGCTGAAGGTGTCCCTGCAGGTGAATGACATCCTGGGGGCCACTCAGGGAGGTGACACGTGCAGGTGGCTGCCAGAGCCAGCTGGGGGTTGCAGCTGGAGCTGTTTATTTGTGGCTGAGCCTTTTATCTCTTCCCTTGCTGGTTCCCACAGCTGAAGCCAAAGTTTTTGTAGCTCTGGATTGGAGGGGAGGGATCCTCTCTTCATGCAGGATGTGTAAATATGGGATGAGCTGATTTGGGATTGGTTGGAGGCTGGGAGAGCCCCTTGGCTGATTTTGGTGCCACACACATGTCCTGGCTGTGTCACTTGCACAGCTTAACCCTGTCCTTCTGCACCTGAATTTTGTGTCCCTTTTGCCCCTGCAGGCCACAGCAGAAGCCAACAATTTAGCAGCAGTTGCCACTGCCAAAGACACCTACAGCAGGAGGATGGAGGAGGTGGGTGGTGCTGAGTGTGTCCTTCCTCTCCCTTCTTCTCCTTGTCTCCTGGCTCTCCTGTCATAGATTTATGGAATCCCAGAGGGGTTTGGCTTGAAAAGGACCTTAAAGCCCATCCAGTGCCACCCCTGCCATGGCAGGGACACCTCCCACTGTCCCAGGGTGCTCCAAACCCTGTCCAGCCTGGCCTTGGGCACTGCCAGGGATCCAGGGGCAGCCACAGCTGCTCTGGGCACCCTGTGCCAGAGCAGATGGAAATTCTTTCTGAAACCCTAACCCCCAATCCCTAACCCTAATTTCAGATTTCCCTGTGTCAGCAGTGCCATTCCAGGAGTGATTTTTCCTATATATTCCCAGTATCAGCAGTGATGTTTCAGGAGTGATTTCTGTGTTTAAGGAGTGACATTTCAGGGATGATTTCCCAATGTCAGCAGTGATTTCCCTGTGTCAGAGGTGCCATTCCAGGAGTGATTTTTCTACATCAGCAGTGCCATTTCAGGAGTGATTTTCCCATGTCAGGAGTGATGTTTCAGAGATGATTTCACTTTCAGCAGTGCCATTCCAGGGGTGATTTCCCTGTGTTTCAGGAGTGATTTCCTTGTGTCAGCAGTGATGTTTCAGGAATGATAAGGAGTGACAGTGAATAAGGAGTGACATTTCAGGGATGATTTCCCTGTGTCAGAAGTGCCATTTCAGGAGTGATTTTCCCATATCATGAGTGACATTTCAGGGATGATTTCACTGTTTCAGGAGTGACATTTCAGGGATGATTTCCCTGTGTCAGGAGTGGTTTCACCATGTCAGGAGTGCCAGTTCAGGAGTGATTTCCCTGTGTCAGGAGTGATGTTTCAGGGATGATTTCCCTGTGCCAGCAGTGATTTCCATGTAGGAGCAGTGATATCTCAGTGATGATTTCCCTGTATCAACAGTGACATCAGTAATGATTTCTCCATCCAGCAGTGATTTCCCTGTATCAGCAGTGCTATTTCAGTGATGATTTCCCCGTGCCAGCAGTGCCATCCCAGCAGTGCCATGTCAGGGATGATTTCCCCATTTCAGCAGTGATATCCCTGTGCCAGCAGTGCCATTTCAGGGATGATTTCCCTGTGCCAGCAGTGATTTCCCCATCCAGCAGTGATTTCCCTGTATCAGCAGTGCCATTTCAGTGATGATTTTCCTGTGCTAGTAGTGATTTCCCCATGTCAGGGGTGATTTCCCTGTGTCATCAGTGCCATGTCAGGGATGATATTCCCATTTCAGTGATGATTTTCCCATTTCAGGGATGATTTCCCTGTGTCAGGGATGATTTCCCCATACCAGCAGTGATTTCTCTGTGCCAGCAGTGCCATTTCCCCATCTCAGTGATGATTTCAGCATGTCAGTGATGATTTCCCCGTGCTGGCAGTGCCATCCCAGCAGTGCCATCTCAGTGATGCTTTCCCCATCTCAGGGATGATTTCCCAGTGTCAGTGATGATTTCCCAGTGCCATCCCAGCAGTGCCATGTCAGGGGTGATTTCCCCATCTCAGTGATGATTTCCCCATGCCAGCAATGATTTCCGTGTGCCAGCAGTGCCATCCCAGCAGTGCCATTCCAGTGATGATTTCCCTGTATCAGTGATGATTTCCCAGTGCCATCCCATCAGTGCCATCTCAGTGATGCTTTCTCCATCTCAGTGATGATTTCCCCCTATCAGTGATTATTTCCCAGTGCCAGCAGTGATATCTCAGGGATGATTTCCCTGTATCAGCAGTGCCATCTCAGTGATGCTTTCCCCATCTCAGTGATGATTTCCCAGTGCCATCCCATCAGTGCCATCTTGGTGATAACTTCCCCGTATCAGTGATGATTTCCCCATCTCAGTGATGATTTCCCCGTGCCAACAGTGCCATCCCAGCAGTGCCATGTCAGGGATGATTTCCCCATTTCAGTGATGATTTCCCTGTGTCAGTGATGATTTCCCTATGCCAGCAGTGATTTCCCCGTGCCAGCAGTGCCATCCCAGCAGTGCCATGTCAGGGATGATTTCCCCCTATCAGTGATGATTTTCCAGTGCCATCCCATCAGTGCCATCTCGGTGATGATTTCCCCATCTCAGTGATGATTTCCCCGTGTCAGTGATGATTTCCCAGTGCCATCCCATCAGTGCCATCTCAGTGATGCTTTCCCCATCTCAGTGATGCTTTCCCCGTGTCAGTGATGACCTCCCCGTGCCCCCCATCACTGCCGTCCCTCCCGTGTTCCCCGGGCAGGTGTGCGGTGGGGACAAGCCCTTCCTGGCCCCCAGCGACCTGCAGGCGCGGCACTCGGAGCTCCGGGAGGAGGCGGTGCGGCTCTTCCGGGGCGTGAAAAAGATGGGAGGGGAGGAGTTCAGCCGGCGCTACCTGCAGCAGCTGGAGGCGGAGATCGACGAGCTCTACATCCAGTACATCAAACACAACGACAGCAAGAACATCTTCCACGCCGCCCGCACCCCGGCCACGCTCTTCGTCGTCATCTTCATCACCTACGTGCTGGCCGGGGTCACCGGCTTCATCGGCCTGGACATCATCGCCAGCCTGTGCAACATGATCCTGGGCTTGACCCTGATCACCCTCTGTACCTGGGCTTATATCAGATACTCTGGGGAGTACAGAGAACTGGGAGCTGTAATAGACCAAGTGGCTGCAGCCTTGTGGGACCAGGTAGGATAAAGAGCTTTTGATTTCCAAAAAAAATCACACATAAAAA
Organism: Setophaga petechia; assembly: GCA_024362935.1. Taxonomy (NCBI): domain Eukaryota; kingdom Metazoa; phylum Chordata; class Aves; order Passeriformes; family Parulidae; genus Setophaga; species Setophaga petechia. The sequence continues at coordinate 1,703,571 of JANCRA010000091.1, read as the reverse complement.
GTGTTCACTGGGTTGGTTGGGTTTGTGTTTAAGCATTGAGTTTGCTGGGGGTTTTCCTCCCTGTTTTGAGATGGTTTTGGTTTTTAGGGTTGTTGGATGCAGCTGTTTGTGCTGTGAGACGTGCAGGGGCAGCTTTCCAGTTTGAATTGAAGTTTTAATCTGTTCCTTAGAGCATCCAGGTGGGGAGAGGGGGGGCAGAGGAATTGTTGCAGATGAGTTTGTGGGGTTTGTTGTAAGGGGGAGCTCTCGGGGCTGCCCAGTGCCTGCAGCACAGGTGGGTGAGCAAGGCTGGAGCTGTCCTGAGCCCCCAGTTCCTGTCCAGTGTGCAAAACAAGCTGTGCAGACCTGACAAAACTCCCAGTGAGCTCTTTTGTTCTGCCTTTTCCTTTCCTCCTTGTCTTTCCCATGCCCAGATGGGATTTTGTGGAGCCCTGAGGGAGGATCCTGGTGTGTGTGCTTGGTGTGTGCATGGCTGTGGCTGCTGAAGAGGAGCAGCCAGGGCAGGGATTTGGGCCCTCCCCTCCCTCAGGACAGGGATTTGGGCTCTCCCCTGCTCACAACAGGGATTTGGGCCCTCCCCTCCTTCAGGGCAGGATTTGGGCTCTTCCCTGCCTCAGACCAGGGATTTGGGCTCTCCTTGCTTCAGGGCAGGGATTTGGGCTCTTCCCTGGTTCAGGACAGGGATTTGGGCTCTTCCCTCCTTCAGGGCAGGGATTTGGGTTCTCCCTGCTTCAGGACAGGGATTTGGGCTCTTCCCTGGTTCAGGACAGGGATTTGGGCTCTCCCCTCCCTCAGGACAGGGATTTGGGCTCTTCCCTGGTTCAGGGCAGGGATTTGGGCTCTTCCTTCCTTCAGGGCAGGATTTGGGCTGTCCCAGCTCTGCCAGAGGTCGAGGCCAGATCTTGCTGTGCCAGTTTTGGCTCCAGACCCTGATTTCCCCCTGCAGAGCAGGGAGAGCCCCCACAGCCTCCCCCAGAGCCCTGCTGCCCATGCAGGGGCACAGCCCCTGTGCCCAGAGAGCCAAAGGCTGCAGTGCCCCTGCTCTGGAGCAGCAGGAGGAGCTGAGCCCCAGGAGCCACCCCAGCCCTGATTCCTGGCAGGGAGGGCCCTTCTCCCCCACCAGAGAGCTTCCCATGGCAAACAAGCACATCCCTGCTGCCCTGTGCTGCTGCAGCTCTGGGGCCAAGCCCTGAGTGATGTTCCTGCACCCCAGAGCTGCCAGTGCTGCTGGATCCATCCTGTCCCCAGCACTGCCCTGTGGTGTCCCTTTGCCCAGGGACACTGCCCTGCAGCCTTTGGGAGGTGCTGGAATGTTCCATCCCACCCCAGTGCAGGATCAGAGGGGGTTCAGCAGGAGCAGGACACAGGCACCACGTCCAGCTGGGGGAAAACAAACAGGGGAGAGTCCTGGAGCTGCTGCTGGCTCCCAAGGCCCTGTGGAGAGTTCTCCCAGGAAGGATTTGGGGCAGGGGGAGCTGCTGGTTCCCCTGGGAATGGGGAGGGGGAGCAGGGAGGGGTGAGCAGCCCAGGGATGGGCTGCCATGGCCATGAGATCCACAGAGCTGTTTGTTTCTCTCTCTGTCTCCCCTCTGCCTCTCCCAGGGAAGCACCAATGAGGTAAGTGGCTCCTGCTCCCTGCATGCAGCCTGGGAACAGCACCTGGCCCCAAAAGCACCCTGGGGCTGCTGCAGGGGGGCAGCCAGGAGGGCTCAGGGCCTGGCAGGCTCTGGGGAGGGTGTGGGTGTGGGCACTGCCCTCAGGAGCCACGGGGGACAGAGATTGGGGTGAGGGTGGCAGGACACCATGGGGATTTTCAGCTTTGTCCCATCTGCTCTGTTTGGGGGTTTTCCTGTAGTGCCAGGACCCCCAGATGGTTTTGGTGCAGGCAGGGACAGCTGGGGAGCCCCCCTGGCTGGCCAGGCCTCTCAGTGCTGCTGGAATTGCTGTGGAATTGCTGATTGTGGGGAAAAGCAGCTCGTGTTGGGTTGAGCTGAGTGCAGAGCACAGAGGGAATGGTTCATCCATCCCAGCACCCCCAGGGGCACAGGGAGTGCAATCCTGCTCCCCCAGCAGGGCAGGGAGCTGCTCTGAGGGGAAATGATCCTGCCCAGCCCTCCAGGAGCAGGAAAACCTGGATGGGACAGGGACACTGTGCCCCACTCAGGGGAGACCCTGGGAGCTGCCTCCAGCCTGGGCTCCAGCACCAGCAGGATCTGGAGCTGCTGGAACAGAGACAGAGGAGCCCCAGAGCTGCTCCAGGGCTGGAGCCAGGCTGGGAGAGCTGGGAATGTTCCCCTGGAGAGGAGAAGGATCCAGAGAGAGCTCAGAGCCCCTGGCAGGGCCTGGAGGGGCTCCAGGAGAGCTGGAGAGGGACTGGGGACAAGGGATGGAGGGACAGGAGCCAGGGAATGGCTGCCAGTGCCAGAGGGCAGGGATGGATGGGAGATTGGGAATTGGGAATTCCTGGCTGGGCTGGAATTGCCAGAGCAGCTGTGGCTGCCCCTGGATCCCTGGCAGTGCCCAAGGCCAGGCTGGACATTGGGGCACCCTGGGACAGCCAAAGGTGTCCCTGCTCATTCCAGGGGGACTGGAACTAAATTCAGGTTTTTAGGGGTCCCCTCCAAGCCAGTCCATTCTGGTTTATGCTCACAGCAGCTCTGGGTGTGCCCAGCTCAGCTCCCTGTGCTCCTCCTGCCCACCCCTGCAGGGTCCCAGCGTGAGCTTCTGGAATGTTCCTTGGGCAGAGCCTCTCCAGGATCTGATTAAACCAAAAAAAGCCAAATTTCCTGCACGTGGGCATCACTTATTGCAGCTCTGGATCCCAGTGCCTCCCTGGCTGGCCCAGGTGTGGCACCAGACACTTCCATGTGTCCCTGTGTCCCCAAAGTGGCAGTGCCACCTCCTGAGCCCCTGAGTTCTGGGGCAGTTCCTTTAGAGGGAATTCAAGGTGTTAAAAACCATCCCATCCCATCCCAATCCCATCCCAATCCCATCCCATCCCATCCCATCCCATCCCATCCCATCCCATCCCATCCCATCCCATCCCATCCCATCCCATCCCATCCCATGGATCCCATCCCCATCCTATCCATCCCATCCCATCCCAATCCCATCCCATCCCATCCCATCCCATCCCATCCCATGGATCCCATCCCAATCCCATCCCATCCCCATCCCATCCCAATCCCATCCCAATCCCATGGATCCCATCCCATCCCATGGATCCCATCCCATGGATCCCATCCCATCCCACAGGATTTGCTGTGGATGAGGTGTTGAACAAACCCTGCCATATAAGAATGGGACTGGTTTGGCATCACAAACCCCCTAAAGCAGCACAAAATGCTGCAAGGGGGCCTGGATGGGGCTTGAGGATGAATTTCCCAGAAAAACAAGCAGAGAAGTTGTGTGAAGTCTCTTCTGCCTGTCCACTGTGTTCCCAAACAATCCCAAACCACCCCTTTGTTCCCAAACCCCATTTGGGATGGGATCAGCATCCTCTTGGACACCTCTGCAGGCATCTCATCCTCACCCTCCTCCTCCTCACTGCCCCTTCAGCCTCTCCTGCTCCATTCACCCCCTGAGCCCTCAGGAACTCCTCACCCTGTCCCTGTGTGGGGTCCCGGGGCCCCTTCCCAGCCCTTCCAGAGCTGATCCTGCTGTGCCAGCGCTCCCAGCAGGAGCTGGGGGGTTTGGGGTGGTTTATTCCACCCCGAGCTCATTTGAAATGGCAATGGCAGAGCTGTGACAGTCGGTGACACCAAGCCCTGAGCTGTGCCCTGGCAGCTCCTGCTGTTTGCTGTGGGATGAGGGTGAGGGAGAGGCAGGGAGGGACACGAGGGTGTCACCCCGTGGGGTCAGGTGTCACCCAGCCCTGTGGGTTCCATGTGGGAATTGCAGCCCCACGGCTGCTCCTGCCTGTTCTGAGCCTGGCTGGCTCCAGGACAAACAGAAAATGGTAAAATCAGCAGGAAAATGGTAGAATCAGAAGGAGAAAATCCCCATCATCTGCAGGAAAATGATGGGGACAAGGACCTGTGCCACCCCTGTGCCACCCCTGTGCCACCCCTGTGCCACCCCAGCCCTGGGGCTGAGGCAGTTATGGAGCTGCCTGGGGGTGAAGCAAAGGCTGAGGCTGCAGGAACCAAAACAGGGAAAAACAACCCCAAATGCCCCATTCATGGTCCAAATGAAGGATTGAAACAGCTCAGGGGGATGAGGTGCTTGGAAAATTGGAATTGTGGAGTCACAGAATTCCCTGAGCTGGAGGGGACCCACAGGGGTCATTGATCAGCTCCTGGCCCTGCCCAGACCCCCAACAATCCCACCCTGGGCATCCCTGGCAGCTCCTGCAGCCCTGGGGCTGTGCCCATTCCCTGGGGAGCCTGGGCAGTGCCAGCACCCTCTGGAATGGTGGAACCTTTCCTGAAATCCCCTGAAGCACAGCTCCAGCTGCTCTCTCAGGGCCTGAATCTGGAGCTGGAGCCCTCCGTGTGTGCTTGGCCCTGGTGCACAGGGAACACAGGGCTGGGATGGATTGGGGTTCCCCAGGATCTGAATTCCCTGGGATTGGGATTCCCTGGGATTGAAATTGGGATTCCTGGGGTTTGGGATTCCCTCGGATCTGGATTCCCTGGGATTCGGATTTCCTAGGTTTGGGATTCCCCAGGTTTACGATTCCGTGTGTTTGGGATTTCCAAGGTTTCAGATTTCCCAGGTTTGGGATTCTCTGGGTTTGGGATTCCCTGGTATGACAATTCCCTGGGATTGGGATTGCCTGGGTTTGGGATTCTCTAGGATCAGAATTCCCTGGGTTTGGGATTCCCTGGGATTGGAATTCCCTGGGTTTGGGATTCTCTGGATCGGAATTATCTGCGTTTGGGATTCCCTGGGATCAGAATTCCCTAGGTTTGGGGGTTTGGGATTCTCTGGGATCCGGATTCCCTGGGATTGAAATTCCCCAAATTTGGGGTTCCCCAGGTTTGGGATTCCCTGGGGTCAGGATTCCCTGGGTTTGGGATTCCCTGGGTTCAGGATTCCCTGAGATCAGAATTTCTTAGGTTTGGGGGTTTGGGATTCCCTGGGATCAGGATTCCCTTGGATTGGGATTCCATGGGATTGGAATTCCCTGGGTTTGGGATTCTGTGAGATCGGAATTCCCTGGGTTTAGGATTCCCTGGGTTTGGGACTCTCTGGGATCGGGATTCCCCAGGTTTGGGATTCTCTGGGTTTGGGATTCCCGGGGATCAGAATTCCCCAGTCTGGAATTCCCGTGTGGGACGGTGCCGCTCAGTCCGAGCCGTGTCTCCCGCAGGCCTTGTACAAGCTGTACAGCGCGGCCGCCACGCACAGACACCTGTACCAGCACGCCTTCCCCGCGCCAAGGGCCGAGCCCGGCCCGGCCAACGACAGGAAGCAGCTCTAGGAGCGGCCCCGGTGGGCCCGGTGATCCCGGTGCCGGCTGATCCCGGTGGTCCCGGTGATCCCGGTGCCGGCCGATCCCGGTGATCCCGGTGCCGGCTGATCCCGGTGGTCCCGGTCCTGGCTGATCCCGGCTGATCGCGGTGATCCCGGTGATCCCGGTCCCGGTGCCGCCTGATCCCGGTGGTCCCGGTGTTCCCGGTGGTCCCGGTGGTCCCGGTGCCGCACGGCCGGGGCTCCCCCGGCATCGCCGCTCCCGCCCGTGTCCGTCCCCAGCCCGCCGGGAGCGGGGCAGCGGCGCCGCGGGCAGGGCCAGCATGGATGTCCCTGCCCTGTCCCTGTGTGCATGGGGCACCGCCGCCGCCCCGAGCTTTGGTCCGTCATTGCCAGCGCCTCCCAGCTCATTTATGAAGCCTTATTTCCCCCTTCTTAATTAGTCACCACCGAGGAAACGATAATTTACGTGATACCGCGACTAAAACGGCCGAAGCTTGTCCAAAAGGCGATTTATTTCAGGTACTTGAAGAAGTTATAACATGTAACCACGTTTGTTTCCTTCGTTTAACTGTTTAATGACATGAACACAATTAAAGTGTTAACTTGCTTTATCAGACACTGTTAAGGGCACTTCTGCTGTGGTCTGTTAAGGGTGCTGTGAGGAACCGTTTCTGTTTGTCTGCACAAAGTGTCACTTTGTAGCTGTTCTGGAGGAAGTTTCTCTGTATTTCTGTACATATTTATCCATGATAGTGCATAGGACGTGTGGTACAGTTCTATTCTTTTATTGTCAGAACTATTAAAGTTTGCTTTTGGTTCCTAAGAAATTGGGTCTACAGTGAAATTATTTATTTCCTAGGTAAGAGTTTCTCCCCTGGGTTTTTCACATGTTTGGTTTGATTTGGCATTTCAGGGTTGGTGTTTTGAGGGTCATTTATTTATCCACTGACAGACCCAGAACTCGGTGCCACCAAGAGCTTTGGCCATCTCAAGCCCATGGGGCTTTTCCTGCTGGTGAGGATGGTTTATCTGATGTTCTGAAAGGCCACAATCATTCACACAAACCCTTTGTTCATCGAACAAAATGATTTTTATTGAATTCATAGGATTTACAAGAAATGTACTTTGTTGTCTGCAGTGTTTATTGCACTGAAAAGAACCCATAAATAACATATCAGGACAATTAATGAACCAAATGAAATTACTGGAGAGGGTAACTGGACAATTCAAGATTTTCCCCAAGTGAGGAGCTTTAAGACAAAAGCTCATTAAAATAAAAACCCAGTAATTGCTGTTACATCCCTGATTTTCCCCCTGGGGTGGCACAGCGGGTCAGGCAATGCTGCTGCCTTCCCACTGGAGCGGGTCAGGTTTTGGGAAATGCAGGATCAGAACCACTCAGCTTAGAGATCTTGGTCTTTGGGAAGGTACAAGTGTCCCCCTCTGAGTAATCTGTGTGGAAATGAGGAGTGAGTCTGGAGTACTAACGAGCTAAAGTAAGAAATAAGGCAACTCAGGCTTCACCTGGGCAGGTGAGATCAGCTCCTGGTGTGGGTGACCAGGCCGGGGCTGGTGCTGTACATTAAAGCTGTAAACAAAGGCAGAGCTCACAGAGGGACCCCAGACCCCCAGGGACACCTGAGCGAGGCCTCTGCGTCCGGACAACGTTTGGAACCAGGACGTGACAGTTGCATCCACTGCCCTTCACAAACACACAGCCAGCTTTGAATACTGCAGCTGACTGCAGGAAAGGGATGGAGGATCAGGGGACCACAGAACTTGCTGGTTTCTCAGGATAACAAAGCCAAAAAAGATTAACAAACAATATCCGCTTTTTTTATAAACAACACATAATACATGTAGAAAAATATTCAAGAGGATAATAATAACCAAGGTGCAACGTCAACAAAAATAAGCTGCCTTTTCAACCAGAAGCACTTTTCCTTGGGGAGCCGCTGTGCTGTGGCAGGGCGCTCAGTAGTTGGCGCTGTGCTGCTGCTGCTGCTGCTGCTGGTACCACTGCTGCCGCTGCTGCCGCTGCTCCAGCTCCCCCAGCAGCGCCTGCCTGAAGGCCTCGTAGAGCTTCACGATGCGCTCCAGCTCCTTCATGAACAGCAGCTTCAGCATGCCCTGGTACGTGTCCAGGTCAGCCAGCTGGAACAGCTCCCACTTCAGGATGTGGTCGTACCTGGGGGGGACACGGGGGTGGGTTGAAAATATGGATGTGGTGGTGGAAAGCGTCAGTCGGGTGGGTTTTTATAGTTTGAAAAGTTTTGTAGTAATTAAATGGTTTAGAGTAGTAAGAATTTGGATAATTTGGATTAGGATAATGTGAGACAATAGAGATAAAGAGTTATGGATGTCCAGGTATCTTTTCTGGGCAAAATAAGCCCAAAAAAGGCCCCACGTTAACAGAGGATTAACCCTTAAAAGCAACAGCCTGTTGCATATTCATACAGCTCATCCATGATGCATAAATTCCATTCAAACACAGGATTCTGTCTGGGCAGTGTCAGCTTCTTCCTCTGAATCCTGACAGCACCTTCCAGGCAGGAATAAATTCATTTCTCCTGATAATGGAGCAATAAATTCTCTTTCTCTGAAAGATTCAGGTGTCCTGTGGCTGCTGTCTCAGTGCAAGTCCTCTCTTAAAAAAGTACCCCACATAGCAATTTCTATTTTAACATTTTGTTATAACCTAAAACTATATTTAACACACAAGAGAATTAATACAGCATCACTTTCTAACACAACACATCTAATATTCATTTGAATATTTGTGAAAAGCCCAATCATAAAATACACGTTTTTCACATTTGTGGTGGTGTTCACAGGGGTCCCAGGGCGAGGGAAGAGATGAGAACCTTGACTCTGTGTTTCATTTCATTTTATAATATATATTATATTAAAAGAAAATGATCTAATATTCTTATTTTTTCCATAATTTTGTCAACAAAAACAAACAAAAAAGCCCAGCTAAATCAATTTACAGGGCCAGGGGTAAGTAACAAATCATGACAAAATAAAACAAATTATTTCAGTGCAGAACTGTGCTGATGATTAAAAATTTAAACATTTGTCTCAGCCTACTTGCTATAAAGAAATCCCTGATGAATTCTTTCATTTGTCTTATGTTTGTTTCTTGAGTTTCAAGAAAATACCCAAAATAATCCACACTACACAGGCTGAGCTATTTAAATTGACATTTTCTGGATGTGCCAATAAAGGAATGGATCTGCAGCCAAAACCTGGAAGATTTCTAGGACACAAATCCTACAGGCCACAGGAGCTGAGTGTGGAGCCTCAGTGTTCTGGGGGATTTTAGGGCAATTTCAGTTTTATGGGTGCTGGCAAACCCAGCAGTCACAAGAAATAATAAAACTCATTCAAATTGAAATAATAAAACTCATTCAAACTGAAATAATAAAACTCACTCCAATTGAAGTCACTAGGAGCAGGTAATAAAATAAAGGAATTTTTGTAGTGGAAGTCACTGAACACCACAGCTTGAATTTGCAGTTACAGGCTGTCCTCACTGCTGAAAACTGAATTTCTCCATATTCTCCTTATGAACAGCACATGATTTAATAATTATTACACCACATTTGGGGTTTTTATTGCTTTCTATTCAGTGTTACTGCTCTGCAGAGCTGCAGCCAATAGAAAATCTCATTTGTTGATGCTGACTCAAACCTTTTTTTGGAGGAGACTCCCTGTTCCTGCAGCAGCTTTTTTTGACAAATGATTTTTTTATTAGCCTTTAGTTTTTAATTCAATTTCTTGAACAGAAATATAGCAATAGAAATATAGAAATAGAAATATAGAAATAGAAATATAGCAATAGAGATATAGATGTCAGCCAGCATTTGGCCTAAAGGGGCTCCAAAGGAGCTGGAAAGGGACTTTGGACAAGGGATGGAGGAAGGACAAGGGGAATGGCTTTAAGCTGGAAAAAGGAAAATTTAATTGGATTTTAGGAAGAAATGGTTCTCTGTGAGGGTGGGCAGGCCCTGGAGCACCTGGGACAGTGGGAGGTGTCCCTGCCATGGCAGGGGTGGCACTGGATGATTTTTAAGCTCCTTCCAATCCAAATAATTTCATGATTCTGTGATTAAAAACTCTTAAAGCTGAAGGAAAAGCTGTGCTGTTTCAAAAGAACTAAAGAGACATGAGGAAGTTCCACCCTAGAAATGTTTCACATATTTTCTGAGCACGTGGTACCAACTCTTGTAAATACTCTGAAAGCAAAACACATCCTTCACCCTGTGACTCTGGGAGCTGCACAAAGTGATCCCTTCAAGGAATGCCTGAAAGAAAGCAAATTAATGTGATGAACATTTGGTACACCTCCCTCCCTCAGCCTGAAAACCAAACACAGCACAAGCTCTGCTGTCAGTCACAGAAATTCAATTCTTTTTCATGTTCAGAGTGAAAAGAAGCAATAAAAAGGCAGAATCTCACTTGACAGGAGCCCTGGCATAGACCTGCAGCCAGTCAGGGATCTCAGCACTGTGGTAGGGGTTGGCAGGGACCAGCAGGGCCTGGCTCCGCTCCGGGGGCTGCGCCTGGTACGACACGGGGGGCGGCTGATCGTAACGGGGCACGCTGCGGACAGACAGACGGACACACGGTCAGCCGGGCACGGGGACACACGGACACACGGACACACTGACACACTGTCAGCCTGGCACGGGGACACACGGACACACGGACACACGGTCAGCCTGGCACGGGGACACACGGACACACGGTCAGCCGGGCACGGGGACACACGGACACACGGACACACTGTCAGCCGGGCACGGGGACACACGGACACACTGTCAGCCTGGCACGGGGACACACGGACACACAGGCAGCCTGGCACAGGGACACACGGACACACGGACACACGGTCAGCCGGGCACGGGGACACACGGACACATGGACACACTGTCAGCCTGGCACAGGGACACACGGACACACTGTCAGCATGGCACGGGGACAGGGGGCACACAGTCAGCCTGGCACAGGGGGCACACGGGGCACACGGGGCACCAGGCCTGACAACAGACACACACCATTCCTGACAACCAGACACAGGCACACCATGCCTGACAACCAGACACCACTCCATGCCTGAGCATCATACACAGATTAATTCATGCCTGACAATCAGACACACACTCACCATTCCTGACAATCAGACACACACTCACTCATTTCTGAGCATCAAATATACCCAAATTCACCATTTCTGAACATTATAAACAGACTCACTGATTTCTGAGCATCATACACACACTCACCATTTCTGAGCATTCATACACACACTCACATTCCTGAACATTATACAGACTCACCATTCCTGAGCATTTTACACAGATTCACCATTCCTGAACATTATACACAGATTCACAATTTCCAAACATTATATACAGATTCACCATTTCTGAGCATTATACACACACTCACCATTTCTGAATATTATATACAGATTCAGCATTTCTCAGCATTATACACACACTCACAATTTCTGAACATTATACACACACTCACCATTTCTGAGCATTTTACACAGATTCACCATTTCTGAGCATTTTACACACACTCACCCTTTCTGAGCATTTTACACACACTCACCATTTCTGAACATTTTACACAGATTCACCATTTCTGTGCGTTTTACACACTCACCATTTCTGAGCATTTTAACAGATTCACCATTTCTGTGCATTTTACACACACTCACCACTGCCAAGGCTGCTGCTGCTATTTGGGTGAAATTCACCTCAGCCCCACTCACACCAGAGCACAACAAAGCACTGGAGCTGTTTTTAAAACATTTAAAAGTATTGATTCACATAATCCACCATTTAACATGTCAGAACAGATGGATTCAGGCAGCAGCTGATCAGAGTTACTCCATATAGAGACATCCCCATATTTTTATTTTTTGTGCCACAAGCTGAAGAACTTTCTCTTCCTGGGTATCAGCAGAACAAACTGAGCAGCAGAAATTAACAATTTGGATTAATAATTTAAAAAACAACATTGGATTTGGTGTGTATTAACAATTAACTGTTAATTTGGTGTATATTAACAATTAATATTGGATCTGGTGTGTATTTACTGTAATCTGCTGTATATTAACAATTAAGATTGGATTTGGTGTGTATTGACAATTAACAGTTAGATTTGGTGCATATTAACAATTAACAGCTGGATTTGGTGCATATTGACAATTAACTATTAGATTTGGTGTAGATTAACAATTAAGATTGGATTTGGTGTGTATTTACAGTTAACTGTTATATTTGGTGTATATTTACTGTTAATTTGGTGTGTATTAACAATTAACAGTTGGATTTGGTGTGTATTTACAATTAACTGTTAATTTGGTGTATATCAACAACTATTAGATTTGGTGTGCATTAACAATTAACAGTTGGATTTGGTGTATATTGACAATTAACTGTTAATTTGGTGTGCATCAACAATTAACTGTTAGATTTGGTATATATTAACAATTAACATTGGATTTGGTGTATATTGACAATTAACTGTTAATTTGCTGTATATTAACAGTCAATTGTTAATTTGGTGTGTATTAACAATTGGATTTGGTGTGTATTGACATTTAATTCTTAGATTTAGTGTGTATTAACAATTAACATTGGATTTGGTGTGCATTTACAATTAACGGGTAATTTGCTGTATATTAACAATTAACTTAGATTTGGTGTGTATTTACAATTAACTGTTAGATTTGGTGTGTATTTACAATTAACTGTAAATTTGGAGGGTATTTACAATTAACTGTAAATTTGGTGTGTATTAACAATTAACTGTAAATTTGGTGTGTATTTACAATTAACTGTAAATTTGGTGTGTATTAACAATTAAGATTGAATTTGGTGTGTATTTACAATTAACTGTAAATTTGGAGTGTATTTACAATTAACATTAGATTTGGTGTGTATTTACAATTAACTGTAAATTTGGAGTGTATTAACAATTAACTGTTCATTTGGTGTGTATTTACAATTAACTGTTCATTTGGTGTGCATTTACAATTAACTGTAAATTTGGTGTGTATTAACAATTAACATTAGATTTGGTGTGTATTTTTATGTAGTTTCATTTCACTTTGAAATTCTGAGTAGCTGAAATCCCCATTTTCATCCCAGCCAAGCCTCAATTCACATCTCAGACACCCAGAGCACCTCCAGGCCCATCAATTTCAGTTTCCAGCCCAATTCTCTTCTCTCTCTGGCAGCTGCAGAGCTCCCAATCCCCAGACACAGCACACAAACCCCGGAAAGCGCCAAAGCCGAAAATCAGATTTTTCCCTTTTCTATGATACAAACCATCCCCTCCCTGCTCTGCACCAACCCCAGGGGGGCAGGGAAGGTGGGGGCTCACCTGGGAGCACAGGGGTGTTTGTACTGAGCCCTTTTGTTGATGTGGTGTGTATTTACAATTAACTGTTCATTTGGTGTGTATTTACAATTAACTGTAAATTTGGTGTATATTAACAATTAAGATTGAATTTGGTGTGTATTTACAATTAACTGTTCATTTGGAGTGCATTTACAATTAACATTAGATTTGGTGTGTATTTTTATGTAGTTTCATTTTACTTTGAAATTCTGAGTGGCTGAAATCCCCATTTTCATGCCAGCCAAAACCCAATTCACATCTCAGACACCCAGAGCACCTCCAGGCCCATCAATTTCAGTTTCCAGCTCAATTCTCTTCTCTCTCTGGCAGTGCAGAGCTCCCAATCCCCAGACACAGCACACAAACCCCGGAAAGCGCCAAAGCCGAAAATCAGATTTTTCCCTTTTCTATGATACAAACCATCCCCTCCCTGCTCTGCACCAACCCTAGGGGGTGCAGGGAGGGTGGGGGCTCACCTGGGAGCACAGGGGTGTTTGTACTGAGCCCTTTTGTTGATGTGGTGTGCATTTACAATTAACTGTTCATTTGGTGTGCATTTACAATTAACTGTAAATTTGGTGTGCATTTACAATTAACTGTAAATTTGGTGTGTATTTACAATTAACTGTTAGATTTGGTGTGTATTTACAATTAACTGTAAATTTGGTGTATATTAACAATTAAGATTGAATTTGGTGTGTATTTACAATTAACTGTTAATTTGGTGTGCATTTACAATTAACATTAGATTTGGTGTGTATTTTTATGTAGTTTCATTTTACTTTGAAATTCGGAGTGGCTGAAATCCCCATTTTCATGCCAGCCAAGGCTCAATCCACATCTCAGACACCCAGAGCACCTCCAGGCCCATCAATTTCAGTTTCCAGCTCAATTCTCTTCTCTCTCTGGCAGCTGCAGAGCTCCCAATCCCCAGACACAGCACACAAACCCCGGAAAGCGCCAAAGCCGAAAATCAGATTTTTCCCTGTTTTATGATACAAACCATCTCCTCCCTGCTCTGCACCAACCCCAGGGGGGCAGGGAGGGTGGGGGCTCACCTGGGAGCACAGGGGTGTTTGTACTGAGCCCTTTTGTTGATGTGATCCACGTAATAAACGCCGAACTCCGAGGACTCCACGCGCTCCCAGCCCGGCGGGAGCCCCTCGCGCTCCAGGGGGTGGCTCCAGTGGGTGGTGTTGGTGTTGTGGTCGATGTAATATTTCCTTCCTCTGATAGTCCAGTCCACTGACCAGCCAGGAGGAAGAGGTAAATCTTCAGAACTATGATTTGTTAAGTTTCCTAAAGATGTAGCAGCAACTCTCCCAATGCCTAAAACGAAGGGAGATTGAGGGTTTAGGGAGAGATTTACAGAAATGATGATTTTTGTTCATGAATTATTATGGCTGCTTCATTTAGCAACAAAAACAAACAACAAACAAAAAAAGTTGAATTTCATATATCAATTAAAAAAAACCCCAAACGTTTAGAAATTCAAGCTCTCCAGACAAATCACCACCAAAGGTTTCCAGGTGAAGCAGGCAAGAGCAGCAACAGGACGAGGGGAAGGAGAGAGGAGGCACAAGCAGGGTTGGGCTCCAAGGGCTGCCAGGGATCAGCAGCTGATGCAATTCCCTCCTTTTCCCTGGATTGATCCAGCACCAGGTTTAGGAGACTGCTCAGCAGCTCTCTGAAATGGGATTTGTTGTAACACACAGTTTTTACAGAGTTTTTAGCAGCTGCAGGGTGAGAGATGCCCACAGAAACAGCTCCGGTCCCATCCCTCCCCAGGGACACTTGGGAAGAAATAAAACCAGATGAGCAAGTACAGGAAAAGCATAAAAACACCCCCAACACACCAAGACACAAAAAGCCAGTGACATAATCAAGAATTCTGCAGGGTTCTTCCCATCCCTGGGAATTTGCTACCTCCTGGATGTGCTGGGCTAAATTCAACTTTCTTTTAAAATTCATTTTAAGGAGTTCCCTCCAGTCCCTCACTCTAGTTTTAATGATAATTCCAATTTCCTTTCATCCCACAGCCAAATGCATCCACTCAATCCCATTATCAGCAGTTTGTGTGTTGTTATTTCCCACAGCCAGCAGAAGGGATTTGGGAGCCACTTTTGCCACTTTTTAAAAGTCAGAAATCACTCCCCACACACATTCACACACAGGAATACACCCCCTGCTCCTTTTTTTTTCAGGAATAACATTTTTGTGTGGTTATTTTCTGAGAGAAGGGAAAGGCAGAGTCTCTCTCTCTCTTCTGAAATGACAGCCTGACACCTGGGTGAGCTATATCCTAACAGAATATTATAATAATTAAAAATAAACTTACAGGAAGGCTCCAAAACAACTGGATAAATAAAAAATAAATTAAAATCTTCCTCACAAACATCATCCTTGAAAACTTTGTGCTCATCCATAAATTTTTCTCCAGTTTTGTCATGCTCTGAACTGTTTGGCATGGAAGGATTTCCTCTGGTGTCAGCACTTACCTGTTTGCCAGCATTGGAAAGGGAATTTGTGTCCATCTTTAATTGGGGGAATTAATTCCAGAGAATTAATTAATTCCAGAGAATTAATTCCAGGGAAAAGCAACATCTGGAGCCCTCCTGACCTTTGGAAGGGCTGGGGCAGGGAAGCTGCTTCAGCTCCACGTGCCAGTGACAAAATAAAAACATTTCAGTGACAAAATAAAAACATTCAGAACACAAAATTGGGGGAAAAAAATCCGTATTTTTCTCTTTACTGTTAAAATCTGCACATCCCTGTATTCTTCTTACAGTTCCCCCTCCTTAAATCCATATTTATTTTTATTAAAAGTTAATGATTCCCAATATTTGGAAGAGGTGCCACCCTCTGCACTAAAGCTCTCCTGACACATGAATTCTCCCAATGCCATTTATTTTTAATTTCCACCATGCAAAGCACAAAAATCACAAATATTTGATCCATTCCTTTTGCCATTTTCATGAAAAGAGCCAACCCATTAAAATAAACTTGCACAGATGCAGAAATGACCAGTTTTGAGCAATATTCCATGGACATGAAATCAAAGGCCAGAGTTATAATTGATGGTTGCAACAATCATTTTTTCCCTTCTATCACAGATTATATTGGAATATTCTGTCTGCTGGAAGATTTAAGATGTTGATATTCACAGGGCCTTAAAGCCATCAACCACTGTAGCATGAAAATCAACAATTAATAAAATTGAGATTTTTTTTCCTGTGAAATGAATTTTTTAAAGATCAAAAGAAATTGTGTGTTGGTTTTCCTGCTAAACCTCAGATGTTGCTTTGTGGGAGGATGGATACACACATAGAGAAAAACTCCTCCTATAGTTCTGAACAGTAAGAAAAGAGAAAAAATAACTTTCATATATCTTTTTATATATATATATATACACAGACCTGTAATTTCAACTAAACAACACTTGGAAGAGTAAATTCCTTTGTGATTTTTCCCAAAGAAGACAATTCCAAGCCAGCCTAAATCCATGGCCTGCCTTTTCCAGGTAGGAAAATTCACTTTTCCATGGTGAATTTCCAGGAATGACTTTTCTGCATTTCAATTCCAGGTAAAATCTGAGCCCCAGAGGATTTTCACCCAGCCCAAAGCTCCACACAGGATTTTCCTGCAAGCACCAGGGATATTCCCTGGATTGGGGGCTGGCACCTGATTTATGGATCCCAAATAGAAAAGATGAATAGTTTTTATATAAATATTTGGTGTAAAATTTGGGATTTTCCTGGCATGGAGGAGGTGATGCCCACCATGAGATAAACTGAGAATGTTCACTGGAACTCTCAGGGTTTTCTTGCTCACATTCTCTTCTAGCTGTTATAAATAAAAATTCTCATTCTTCCTGCTTTCCCAAGAAATAAAGTTAAATTATCCTCTTTTTCCAAATGTCTCCTTTCCCCTGCTTAGGGATGAGCATTCTCTGGAGTGGCACTGTCAAATCTCAAGGATGGTCAATAATTAATTAAATTTACGCATTTGTAAAACCTTGTCAAGCCTCATCTGGTAATTCTGTTTATAATGTTATATTATTATATAATATATTAGATAATGGGTTTTTTTTGGTTCAGCTGCTGCTTTTAAGGAATACCAACACTGAAATTGAGGCTTTAATTTTTCTTCCATTTCTAAAATCCAGTATCTTGAGTTTAAGATCTTGAATTATCAATTTGGGCAGCATATTCCAGTGCATTTTATCAATGCAAAAAATTCCTTCTCTAAAAAACCCAAATAAAGTCACAAGTGTGAGCAGCCTGTAGTGTGTTCTGCACTCAGGGAAGGTGAGTTTAGGAAGGAACAAAAATTCTGTTTATAATGTTATATTATTATATAATATACTAGATAATGGTTTTTTTTTTGGTTCAGCTGCTGCTTTTAAGGAATACCAACACTGAAATTGAGGCTTTAATTTTCCTTCCATTTCTAAAATCCAGTATCTTGAGTTTAAAATCTTGAATTATCAATTTGGACTGTGAGCAGCACATTCCAGGGCATTTTATCAATGCAAAAAGTTCCTTCTCTAAAATACCCAAATAAAGCCACAAGTGTGAGCAGCCTGTAGTGTGTTCTGCACTCAGGGAAGGTGAGTTTAGGAAGGAACAAAAATTCTGTTTATAATGTTATATTATTATATAATATATTAGATAATGGGGTTTTTTTTGGTTCAGCTGCTGCTTTTAAGGAATACCAACACTGAAATTGAGGCTTTAATTTTCCTTCCTTTTCTAAAATCCAGTATCTTGAGTTTAAAATCTTGAATTATCAATTTGGACTGTGAGCAGCACATTCCAGGGCATTTTATCAATGCAAAAATTCCTTCTCTAAAAAACCCAAATAAAGTCACAAGTGTGAGCAGCCTGTAGTGTGTTCTGCACTCAGGGAAGGTGAGTTTAGGAAGGAACAAAAATTCTGTTTATAATGTTATATTATTATATAATATATTAGATAATGGGTTTTTTTTTGGTTCAGCTGCTGCTTTTAAGGAATATCACCACTGAAATTGAGGCTTTAATTTTCCTTCCATTTCTAAAATCCAGTATCTTGAGTTTAAAATCTTGAATTATCAATTTGGACTGTGAGCAGCACATTCCAGTGCATTTTATCAATGCAAAAATTCCTTCTCTAAAAAACCCAAATAAAGCCACAAGTGTGAGCAGCCTGTAGTGTGTTCTGCACTCAGGGAAGGTGAGTTTAGGCAGGAACAAAAATTCTGTTTATAATGTTATATTATTATATAATATATTAGATAATGGGTTTTTTTTGGTTCAGCTGCTGCTTTTAAGGAATACCAACACTGAAATTGAGGCTTTAATTTTCCTTTCATTTCTAAATCCAGTATCTTGAGTTTAAGATCTTGA
Source organism: Setophaga petechia (assembly GCA_024362935.1). Taxonomy (NCBI): domain Eukaryota; kingdom Metazoa; phylum Chordata; class Aves; order Passeriformes; family Parulidae; genus Setophaga; species Setophaga petechia. The sequence continues at coordinate 1,685,347 of JANCRA010000091.1, read as the reverse complement.
ATTATCAATTTGGGCAGCACATTCCAGGGCATTTTATCAATGCAAAAAGTTCCTTCTCTAAAAAACCCAAATAAAGTCACAAGTGTGAGCAGCCTGTAGTGTGTTCTGCACTCAGGGAAGGTGAGTTTAGGAAGGAACAAAAATTCTGTTTATAATGTTATATTATTATATAATATATTAGATAATGGGGTTTTTTTTGGTTCAGCTGCTGCTTTTCAGGAATATCACCACTGAAATTGAGGCTTTAATTTTCCTTCCTTTTCTAAAATCCAATGTCTTGAGTTTAAGATCTTGAATTATCAATTTGGGCAGCACATTCCAGGGCATTTTATCAATGCAAAAAGTTCCTTCTCTAAAAAACCCAAATAAAGTCACAAGTGTGAGCAGCCTGTAGTGTGTTCTGCACTCAGGGAAGGTGAGTTTAGGCAGGAACAAAGGAATGGGAATGATGTCAGGGCTTCCCCAGTAAAAGGGGATTTTTCTGAGGGAATCCTGCCTGGAAAGAAATCCAGAAATCCAAACCCTCTGCAGAAAAGATTCCCAGCAAAGGGCAGGAAAAAGGAGCAGCAGAGAAATCCCATCCCCAGCATAAAAAGGGCAAAGAGCAAAACCAGAGGAGAAAATTGCACTGCAGAGAAATTTCAGAGCCCAGGGACTCCCCACAAGTGACTTCACCCAAATTCCAAATAAAATTTGGAAACATTTACAAAAATCTCACAAAACACTGTTTGTTTTTAATTAGCCCAATTGTCCTGAGAGCTTTTTCTTCAGGCTGCCAAAATCCTCTCCCTTCCCCTCATCAGAGCTGGGTGAAGAGCAGGAAGAGAAGATGAACAAAGTGTTTAATTTGCAAAGAGTAAGTAAGTAACAATAAAATAACAAAAAAATTTCCAATAACTCTCCAGTTTAGCCAGGTCTGCAGGTCCCAGCCTTCCCAACCCTCTGCAGAGGCTCTGAGGGAACTTCCAGAGCTCAAGCACCTCTTTTGGTGGAAGGAATGGGGAGTTCCAAGCAAGCAAAATTCACAAAGAGGAAATGTCAGGAAGAACTCTGAGAGGGTCAAGAATTGTGCTGCAAAATTCCTGCAAAATCAGCACAAAAGAAGAAAAAGGCAGGAACTGCAGTTGGTGTAAAATGAGAGAGGTGTACACACAGAAAAATAAAAATATGGTTGTTTCAGCTTTAAGTGGGTCTCATGTCATAATGTGAAATTATTTTGCTTTTACATTAAAAAGTTTGCAGTTTTTCATGGGTACATCCTAGCAGCACAGTGGATTCTCTGTTCAAATGTTTATTTCTCCTGTGACATCCCAGTGAACTCATCACCACCAGCAAGTGGTGGAGGGAATGGGGAGTTCCAAGCAAGCACAAATTCACAAAGAGGAAATGTCAGGAAGAACTCTGAGAGCAGCAAGAATTGTGCTGCAAAACTCCTGCAAAATCAGCACAAAAGAAGAAAAAGGCAGGAACTGCAGTTGGTCTAAAAATGAGAGAGGTGTACACACAGAAAAATAAAAATATGGCTCTAAATGGTTCTCATGTCATAATGTGAATTTATTTTGCTTTTACATTAAATAAATTTGCAGTTTTTCATGGGTACATCCTAACAGCACAGTGGATTCTCTGGTCAAATGTTTATTTCTCCTGTGACATCCCAGTGAACTCATCACAATCCAGCAGCAGCAAGTGCCTTTACATGGAGAGGGTTGATTTCAAGCTCAGCAATTTTTGATAGACACAGAAGAATGGTTCAGCTTACCGCTCACACAGGCACAAATAACTCTGAGGTCTTGGTTACAAGTTAGTTCCAATCTACACTGAAGGTATAACTTCAACCACAGACCTCCCCAAAACTTTAACCTAGAAGAGAGGAAAGAGATGGCGAGGAAAGACAGGTAAAAGTCTCTTAGAATTAAAAGTTTGAAAAGGACACTTATAATAATTAAAAAAAAAATAAAATAAAAAGAAATTAAAAATTTAAGAAATGCCACAGAGGTAGCTAAATGTATAAAATTAGGTGGTATCTCAAATGAAAGTATTGGTCAGGAAAATCAGCAGCATTGAATTGGTAATGAGAAACAAACTGAATGGAAATGTGGGAAGGAGGAGATGCAGAAGTGAAGCACAGGGAGAGAGAAAACGTGGCTTGGAGGAGAAATGCAATGCTGAAACACCAACTGCTGCAAAACCCCAGGGCTGCCTTGCAGGGACCCAGCACATCCCTCTGGCTGTGCTGAGCAGCCCAGACCCTGCCAGGGGCTCACAGACCCTGGCACAGAGCCCAAAATGCCCCTGTGGGTTTGATTGTGGCCCGTGGAGCAAATCACCAACCTTGTATGGAGATCAGTGAGCCACAAGAGTTTAAGTAGAATATTAGTGAAGTTATCACAGGGTGAATTATGCATTTTGGGATTTTGGTACAGGGGGGTTATGGAGGCAAGATGGAGGGAACTGGGTGTGTCCAGCCTTTCTCCTTCTTCTTCTTGGCCTCCATCTCCTGCTGTGATGGTGGCACTCACAGATTGGTTTGGAGTAGAAGCTCACTGTCTAACACAGGTGATGGGCATTGGGCAGTAATTGTAAACATTGCACAGGTAGTTTGTACTATAAAGACACAACACCACCCTGGGGCAGGCAGAGTGCCTGTGGCTGCCCTGCTGAGCAGATCTCTGCTGGGCAGAAAGAAAATTTTTTAGATAAGAATTAATAAACAACCTTGAGACTGAGAGATGAAGAGCTCTGACTCCTTCTGTAAGCGCCGGGCTGGGAAAAGAGACTTTGGAACTTTTCTGGGGTCACTCTGACAAACCAATGATCCCAACACTGCCTCAACACCCTGAAACCTTGGTAAGAACGTGTTTGTAACTCCTCTGCAAACCCCAGAGAGGAAAATCTCAGTTTTGAATGAGAGCTGAAATGCACAGGCACCTCTTCACTTGCAGACTGCTCCCCAAACCCCCAGCAAAGCAGGAACAGCTCTGTGCACCAGGGAACAGTTCCTGGGAATCCACCCAAAACAGCAGCACTGAGCAAGGGAAAGGGAGGAGGCAGCATTACAAACTCCAGCTAAAATCCAGATTTTTCACTTGGAACTGCAGGCACCAGGCAATTCTGGCATCTCAATGAAGAGAAACAACAATGGAGATGAGGAAAGAAAAGTAATTTAGACAAAGACAGTGAAAGCAACAGGCTCTGGGAATGCAAGAAAAAGAAACAAGGAATTGCAGAGACATTTGGGTAACTCAAGGAAAACACTGAAGGTGTGAAGGGATGGGATGGTTCAAATAAAAAGAAGCTGAATGGTGAGATGAAGGAAGTAACAAAACCTACAATTTTCTTATTTTGGGCCACATCATTCTTTAAGAAAAAGGAAAAGAGGACTTCAGGTGTTCAGATGGAGATGGAAAAAAATGGAGCAAAGGGAAAACACTGGCAACTGAAAGGCTCACCTTGTCTGCCCCTACGAGGGCAGGAGATTAAATACTCACCCATCACCAAGCTGTGTAAAACTTGTTCAAAATATGAAATATAAACTATGAGAGTCAATGACCAACCAAGCAAACAGGAGCAGCTCCTTTAGGATTTCCAGGGTTAAGGTCAACAAACAGCAGGGAAAAATGGATTTAGGAAGAAGATGTTGCTACAGTTGAGCAAAACATGGAGCTCCTTTTACAAATTTGATATAAATTTGCTCTGTGAATCTTCACTTCAAGGCAGAGCTCCATTTCTGGGAATCTCCTCACAGACAGAGCTGCTGTTTAATTCTGAAGGTTAAATTGATGGACTGGTTTGTGAAATCCTCCCCTCCTGCCTCTCCTCCCTCAAACATCCCAGCACACTCCCAGTGCTTGTTACCTGCACCAGGTAAATGTTGAATGATGCTGGATGCAGGGTTTGCACACAAAATCCAGGGAAATTAGATATATTCACATTTAGGAAAAGGAAGGAGGATTCAAATAACAGGCCTTAAACCCCAGTATTTCAGAATTTCCTGGCTGGCATTTCCATTTTTCATGGGAGTGTTTCTGTGGTGAAGAAAACACAAGGCACTGACAGGTTCTAATCCCACCCACGAGGGCAGCAGCATTCAAAGCTGATGTTCTTCCTGGCAGGTTTCTTGTTCTAGACAGGAGATTTATTTTATCAGACACAAATTAAAATTTTGTTTATAGATTACAGGTGATAATGTATTTCATATTGAAGGTGCATTATTTACAGGTTTGAAAAGTTTGTTTCAAACTCCTCCTTGGGCACAGTTTTTGTAATATCAGAGTAAAATATTTCAGAAAAGTAATATTTAATGGATTCTTCTTTCTTATGCTGTTTTGTTTTAGGAAACAAAAAAGTTCCAGTGAAACTAAGGGGGGAACAGGCATCTTTACAGACAAATTTAAAAGCTAAAAGAAAGGAGTCAAGGATTAGGAAGTAAATTTCAACACTAATTAGATGCCAATTTGCTAATTACACAAAGCAGTCATTCCTCCCTATGACTATTTATAAGGAATTATTTTAATTATTGAGGTCAAATTCAAACAATGAAATTAAATAAGATGATACTTAATGATAATAACAACAATAATAACAATGCTGCAATGTTGTATTTTAGAGCTGCTGGTTATTCTCTGCATCATGAAAAGAGGAGATATCCCCCAGTGAAGAAAATTCCTTGCTGGCCAGCAACTGATGTGTAGAGGAGATGTACACAAAACTTGCTTGGCCTTACTCCATTTATTGAAGAAAATAGTCCTGGTTTCAATCTATTTTCCCTTCTGGATATGTGTGAACAAACCCTCAATTCCAAAACTGATGTGTAGAGGAGATGTACATTGCCTGGGAGTGAAAACCCCAAACTTGCTTGGCCTTACTCCATTTATTTAGGAAAATAATCCTGGTTTCAATCTATTTTTCCTTTCTGGATATATGTGAACAAATCCTTAATTCCAATTACCCAAAACTGATGTGTAGAGAAGATGTACATTGCCTGGCATTAAAAACTCCAAAACTTGCTCGGCCTTACTCAGTTTATTCAGGAAAATAATCCTGGTTTAAATCTATTTGTCCTTTCTGGATATGTGTGAACAAACCTTTAATTCCAATTACCCAAAACTGATGTGTAGAGGAGCTCTACACAAAATTTGCTTGGCCTTACTCCATTTATTTAGGAAAATAATCCTGGTTTCAGTCTAGTTTTCTTTTCTGGATACGTGTGAACAAACCCTCAATTCCAATTACCCAAAACTGATGTGTAGAGGAGATACACACAAAACTTGCTTGGCCTTAGTCCATTTACTGAAGAAAATAATCCTGGTTTAAATCTATTTTTCTTTCTGGACATGTGTGAACAAACCCTCAATTCCAAAACTGATTGTGTAGAGGAGATGTACATATGTCTGGCATTAAAAACCCCCAAAGTTGCTTGGCCACTCTCCATTTATTTAGGAAAATAATCCTGGTTTCAGTCTAGTTTTCTTTTCTGGATATGTGTGAACAAACCCTCAATTCCAATTACCCAAAACTGATGTGTAGAGGAGATGTGCATATGCCTGGCATTAAAAAACCCCAAACTTGCTTGGCCTTACTCAGTTTATTCAGGAAAATAATCCTGGTTTCAATCTATTTTTCCTTTCTGGACATGTGTGAACAAACCCTTGATTCCAATTACCCAAAACTGATGTGCAGAGGAGCTGTATGCAAAACTTGCTTGGCCTTACTCCATTTATTTAGGAAAATAATCCTGGTTTCAATCTAGTTTTCCTTTCTGGATATGTGTGAAGAAATCCTTAATTCCAATTACCCAAAACTGATGTGTAGAGGAGATGTACATTGCCTGGCATTAAAAACCCCAAAACTTCTTTGACCTTACTCCATTTATTTAAGACAACAATCCTGGTTTAAATATATTTTTCTTTTTGGGATATGTGTGAACAAACCCTCAATTCCAATGACCCAAAACTGACGTGCAGAGGAGCTGTACACAAAACTTGCTTGGCCTTACTCCATTTATTTAGGAAAATAATCCTGGTTTCAGTCTAGTCTTCTTTTCTGGACATATGTGAACAAACCCTCAATTCCAATGACCCAAAACTGATGTGCAGAGGAGCTGTACACAAAACTTGCTTGGCCTTACTCCATTTATTTAGGAAAATAATCCTGGCTTAAATCTCTTTTTCCTTTCTGGATATGTGTGAACAAACCCTCAATTCCAATTACCCAAACCCCAAAAATGCCATGATAAAGCAGCTCTGTCCTACACACCTCAAACACAACCCTGATCACCCAGCCTCCCCAAACCCGCATTTTTAACCAAAACCACCAAGGAATCCTTACCTGAAGTGTGCCTGCCATGATTGTGGGACATCCTCTGGAAAAGATCACTGTTGTGTTCATAATACCTGTAGTCCTCGTGCAGGCGCTCGCTCAGCTGGCGTCTCCTGTGGCCATCGTAGAACCGATCGCAGTAATAGCCCCGGGCCCCGGCGTCGCCGTTCTCCAGCCCGGGGCCGCCCTCGGCCAGGAAGGTTTGCGAGGAGGAGGAGGAGGAGGAGCAGCCGTACTCCCGGGGCACCTCGGCCAGGCTCCTGGCCAGGTAGGAGGGCGCAGACAGTCTGTTGCTCTCTCGCCTCAGGATCTCGTGAGGCGGCCTCTGCACCGGGGCCCGGAGGAAGCTCTGGTTCCGGGACACGAGGCCGTCGCCGGGGCCGTAGGCGGAGGATGCGGAGTCGGGAGGGCAGAGGTCGGTGCGCCTGGGGATGGTCGGGCCGTGGCGGATGAAGGAAGGCATCAGATCTGCCAGGGAGCACGGGAAGAAGTGAGAGCCCTGCCTGTGCAGTGATTTACACGCTGAAACTGGGGAAATTCACTCAAGGCAACTCTAATGGGATTGGCGTTTCACAAATATTCAAACGAATATTATACATGTTGTGTTAATACTCTTAAGTAGTGTGTTAAATATAGTTAAAATAGAAACTGTGCTATGTAGGATAGTTTTTTTCTAAAGATAGGACTCACACTGAGACAGCAGCCACAGGACACCTAGATCTTTTAGAGAAAGAGAATTTATTGCTCCATTATCAGGAGAAATGAACTTCTTCCTGCCTTGCTTGGGCAGGATGATGCTGCTAGGATTATGAGGAAGAAGTTGACTCTGCTCAGACAGAATCCTGTGTTTGAATGGAATTTATGCATCATGGATGAGCTGTATGAATATGCAACAGGTTATTGTTTTTAAGGGTTAATCCTCTGTTAATGTGGGTCCTTTTTCAGGCTTATTTTGCCCAGAAAAATGTACCCAGACTGCCTGTAACTCTTTGTTTCTATTGTCTCATATTTTCCTAATTCAAACTGTCCAAATTATTATTACTCTAATTCTATTGCTATTTTTATAACCATTTTATTACTATTAAACTTTTAAAATTTTATAAACAAGCAATTGGTGTTGTTCACATCTAACAACTTCCAGAAGGGAGGCTGCAGACAGGTGGGGTCAGTCTCTGACAGAACCAGAGGACACAGCCTCAAGCTATGGCAGGTTGGATATTAGGAAGAAATTTTTCACCAAAAGAATAATAATGCTCTGTCCAGGGAGGTGGTGGAATCATCATCTCTGGATGTGTTTAAAAAAGGATTTGGTGCTATAATCTAGTTGAGGTGTTAGGGCACAGGTTGGACTCGATGATCTCAGAGGTCTCTTCCAACCTCATCATTCTGTGATTCTGTGAATTCTGTGATTCTGGGATTCTGAGATTTCTATGAATTCTGTGATTCTATGAATTCTGTGATTCTGAGATTTCTGTGATTCTGGGATTCTGTGATTTCTGTGATTCTATGATTTCTGTGATTCTGTGATTTCTGTGATTCTGGGATTTCTGTGATTCTGAGATTTCTGTGATTTCTGTGATTCTGTGTAAATGTGGTGGTAAAGCTGCAGAATGTCCAGGTGCAGCAGAAACCAGCACACCCCACACCAGGAACCCACTGAGCACTTCTGCCAGTAAAAGTGCAGCTGCAATAAACAAACAAACCCCAAACCCATCAAAAAAACCACACGAGGGAAAAAAAAACAAAACCCCAAACCACCCACACTGTGCTGTGGCTAAATCAGTCAGGGTTCATGGTTCTCTGTGAGAAGGGTCAAGAAAATCCACATATCTTGGCCCCTGCTTCTTTGGGAATGCTGTCCTTACAAGCTGGGAATGACAAGATGTTAATGCCCACAGGAATCCAAGATAGAAACAGAATTCACACTGCCCCCACTAATCCCAAAGCCACAAAGTTCAGCCAGAAAAAACGATGTTATTCCATATGCATTAAGTCCTCAAATTATCAGGGAGATATTTCACTTTCTCCTTTAGAATTTCACTGCCTCCCTCCAGTATGTGAAATATTCCTCTTCTCCCTACTTTTACTTTCAACATGATAGAAATAAGTAGTTTCCCTCCAGATAAATCAATACAGATGATAACTTTCACTTAGAATGAGATTATTCCTATTATTAATTACCTTTTATTAATAAACTCTTACATCTTACAATTAAAATCTGGTGCACCCCAGAAAGCGTCAGCAATAAATTCATTTATTTATTTATTGAGCAAACAAACCCATTTCAATCTCGGGTTGTCCTCTAAGACCAACAAACCCAAACCCAAGCACACTTTCAGCGTTTGTTTGTGGTGATGTGCCCAGCCCTGGAGCATCAGAACCACGGGAAGATCCCCGCAGCCCAGGTGACCTGACCAGGTTGAGTCACGGATAGGACCTGGCGCATTTTTTATGCAGGGATTTTATGCAACTGCCTGGCGGGACAGTTATCTCATTCCACAGTGCTCGGATGGGGAAAACAAGCGCTCCGTTCGGGAAGGAGCGGGCTCAGGGATCCACGGAGCCGCAGCCCCGAAGCCACAGGGCCCCTTCCCTCCTCCCCCGTGCCAGGCTGCTCCGAGCCCCGGCCAGCCTCACCCGGGAGCTCTCGGCTTCATTTAAAATCAACGTCTGAACCCCGGCCTGCTGAAACTGAGGAACCGAGCACCGAGAAAATCATAAAACCCACAAAAACCACCAAGTTCGGGCACGCTGAGCGCCCGCTGGAACAAGGCGTGCAGGGCTCCCTTTGAAACTCGGGCTTCCTTTCTGTTTTAAATTCCCTCCGTCATCTCCCAGGACTCATAACAGCGCCAAACACACATTTATAGGGAGAAATAACCCTTACACAAAATTACAGGGAGAAATAGCCCTTACACACATTTACAGGGAGAAATAGCCCTTACACACACCCACAGGGATACCTCCCCCTCACGCCCCTCACCCCGCCAAGGCCGCGCAGCTCCAGGGCCCGCCGGACCCGCACCGGCCGCACACAAAGGCCTCGGCATCGGCCCCCCGAGCCGGCGTCCCCCGGTTCCCCCCGACACTCACTCCGCAGCAGCGGGCTCGTCTCCTTCTTCACGTACTTCCCCTGCACCTCGCCCGGCTTGGAGAGCTCCGTCCGCGTCTTCTTCCGCGACAGCATCCCACCTCCCGGCCCGCTGCCACCGCCCGCATGCCCGGCGCCGCTCCCCGCTCCGCAGGGCGGGGGGGGTCCGGCCGCCGCCGGGGGCCGGGCCGGGACCAGGAGCCGGGTTGGGATCGGGATCGGGATCGGGACCGGGACCGGGCCGGGGGTCGCTGAGGGGACGCGGCGGGCGCGCGGGGCGTTGTGGGAAGGCGGCGGCCGCCGCCCTCCGGGACGGCCGCGGGGCAGCGCAGGGGAGGGGGCGCGGCCACAGCGCCCCCGCGCGGCGGGGAGGGCGCGGCCCCTCACGGAGCGGCGGGAGCCCGCCAGGACAGGAACCCCTGAGTAACAGAAAACCTGCAATGACAGAAACCCCAGAATAACAGAAATCCCAGAATGACAGTGACAGAACCCCACAGTGACACAACCATTGAATCGCTGAGGTTGGAAAAGACCTCCGAAATCAGCGAGTCCGAGCTGTGCCCGATCCCCACCTTGTCACAAGCCCAGAGCACTGAGTGCCACCTCCAGGCCTTCCTTGGGCACCTTCAGGGACGGGCACTCCTGACAACGTTTTCCGTGGAGAAATTTCCTCAAATATCCCATTTAAACCTCCCCTGAGGCTGCTCCTTGTCCTGTTCCCTGGAGCAGAGCCCGACCCCCCCCGGCTGTGCCCTCCTGGCAGGAGCTGTGCAGAGCCACAAGGGCCCCCTGAGCCTCCTTTGCTCCAGGCTGAGCCCCTGCCCAGCTCCTCAGGGATTCTCCAGCCCCTTCCCGGCTCCCTCAGGGATTCTCCATTCCCTTCCCAGCTCCTCAGGGATTCTCCAGCTCCTTCCCAGCCCCTCAGGGATTCTCCAGCCCCTTCCCGGCTCCCTCAGGGATTCTCCAGCCCCTGCCCAGCTCCTCAGGGATTCTCCATTCCCTTCCCAGCTCCTCAGGGATTCTCCAGCCCCTTCCCGGCTCCCTCAGGGATTCTCCAGCCCCTTCCCGGCTCCCTCAGGGATTCTCCAGCCCCTGCCCAGCTCCTCAGGAATTCTCCATTCCCTTCCCAGCTCCTCAGGGATTCTCCAGCCCCTTCCCAGCTCCTCAGGGATTCTCCAGCCCCTGCCCAGCTCCTCAGGGATTCTCCATTCCCTTCCCAGCTCCTCAGGGATTCTCCAGCCCCTGCCCAGCTCCTCAGGGATTCTCCATTCCCTTCCCAGCTCCTCAGGGATTCTCCATTCCCTTCCCAGCTCCTCAGGGATTCTCCAGCCCCTGCCCAGCTCCTCAGGGATTCTCCAGCCCCTGCCCAGCTCCTCAGGAGTTCTCCAGCCCCTGCCCAGCTCCTCAGGAATTCTCCATTCCCTTCCCAGCTCCTTCAGGGATTCTCCATTCCCTTCCCAGCTCCTCAGGAATTCTCCAGCCCCTGCCCAGCTCCTCAGGGATTCTCCAGCCCCTTCCCATCTCCTCAGGGATTCTCCATTCCCTTCCCAGCTCCTCAGGGATTCTCCATTCCCTTCCCAGCTCCCTCAGGGATTCTCCAGCCCCTTCCCGGCTCCCTCAGGGATTCTCCAGCCCCTTCCCAGCTCCCTCAGGGATTCTCCATTCCCTTCCCAGCTCTGTTCCTTTCCCTGGACACATTTCAGCCCCTCAGTGTTTCTTTTCATGAGGGGTCCAGAGCTGGACACAGCAGTGCTTGACCAGGGAGGACAGAGCAGGGACCCACTGTGGTCCCCTCCAGCCTTTCCCACCCCTTGATTTTGTGAAGTTTGTAACAAACACTCAATATTTCCCTCAATACTTCAATATAAAGGCAAAGAGTAGGGATGCAACTTCAGCTGAACATAAGCTGAGGTGTGTTCACTACCTGTCAGGTTTTTACACTTCAATTTCATACTTTTATAATGCAAGAAGCTACTTTTTCATAGCTGTCAAACCATCCCTTTTATTATTGTGTATGCCTTTGATACTACTTGAAGTATTTACAACATCCATGGGAAGAGAAACTGTGACTGCCCCTGGATCCCTGGAAGTGTCCAAGGCCAGGTTGGACATTGGGGCTTGGAACAACCTGGGACAGTGGAAGGTGGAATGGAATTTAGGTGCCTCCCAACCCAAATTATTCCAATTTTCATGTTAGATAAAAACCAAAAGACACAAGTATGCATTGTACATTAATGTATATTTTATGCTCATTATAAATAATGTATCAGTTGCTTCATCTCTCAGCTTTAAATGACGTTCTAAGGACAATATATTACACCAGAACAAAACAAACTCAATAGAAAAAAAATAATATACATTTGTTTTCCTTTATACACAAGTTGTTTGTCATGAAACGACACTGAACAGAGATTGGACAGGTAAATGATGAAAAACCTGAGTGACAGGGATGGCATTTGCTGGAAGTAAACAAAAGGATTTTACTCTTGATCAATCCAGACTGTTTCCCCTGCTATACCTAACATATAACCTGGCTAAAATAAAAAATGTAAATATCCTGTTTTTTTCCCCAAGCAGAATTCAAACAACTCCATTTTTCCTTGTATTTAAAGTAGCACTTGGAGCATGTGCCACTTTTAAATCATTCTAAATTGACAAGCAGCACTTCAGCTGTGTGAATTTTGTACACCTCTATTTAACCTGGGGTCTGTCCCCTTCCAAACCCCCCAACCTGAAATGTCTATGTGCCTTTATTTTCACAGTGATTCGTAAAGTGAGAGCTGAAAACATTTCAAACACCTTCTGGTAATGAAGTAGTTCATATCTGACATGGCAGGACCTGTTGTAGGAACAAGGCCTAAAAGTTCAGTGATTTCTGACTGCAACAATAACATTAAATACTTTGGGTTTTTTGCCTATTCTGCATAGGAGACACATTCATGCACAAAACACCCCTAATGCTCAATAAATTATGTATTTCTATGCTTATTTTCAGTAGCCTGGACTTTGTAAAACAGCTGCTTCTCTTCTGAGCTGACACAATAAATTCAGGAGCAATGTGCCACCCATCTGGGATCCCTCCCTTGGGAAGGGATTTTTGTCCTGAATTCTCCTGTGGCATCCCAGCCACTACAGTACAGGAAGGCAAAAGGCACTTCTGAGAATGAATCCACACAAATCTTCCAGTGAAATTGGAGTTTTTACCAGCAGGATGTTTTCCTCCTCCTCTCTCCTGTAGTTAAGTTGGTTTTTTTTTTGACGTTTAGTGAAAGAGAAATACAGTAAAATAGGATAGGGGAGAAAGGGAAAAAAACAAAAGTCCCTTTTCCCTATTTCTGCTTCTCCCTTTTTGGTGCTGTGCTCTAGCAATGTCTGTGTTTGGTTTATAAAAGCCTGGTAACTACCAAGAGATTAAAAGAATTAGTGAAATAGTCCAGCCTTAAAATTGAGCAACGTGAAAGTAATTGCACAATAATTTAAGTGAAATATTCATTCCTTCCTTTTGGTCACAGACACAAGTAAATCAAGGTCAAGGTATGAATGTACTAGATAATATTTTTTCCAAATACAGTTCTGAATCTTATTTCTTTTGTTTCCTGGAATTATTTTGGAACTTTGCTAATTTCCAGAGCATGGGTTTAGGGTGTGCTCAGTTCTCACTTTGCCAACACACAGCCCTGGTACCCACAAAGAGATTTATCATCATGTAACTGAGACCATTTGGTGATAAAAATACCAAGAAATCACTACTCCAGCTTTTCAAACCCTCAGCTTTTTATCAATTTAAGACACTTCCAGTTTGTAAAAATATTTTTGCAGCCTCTGAAAAACTGTAAATCCTTGAATTTGGGATGACTTGGAGAAATCTCCACTACATGCCATTAGAAGAGCACAGCAGTGAAATAATTTATGAGGACTCCAACATGATGTTATTCCATGATTCTATTTCTATTTCATTTTGTTGTCTGCACAAACCAATAGAGGAGGAAAAGGAGGAGGAAAAAGTCACTTTCTAGTGACTTGGAGAAATGTCTTGGAGAAATCTCCACTACATGTAATTAGAAGAGCACAGCAGTGAAATAATTTATAAGGACTCCAACATTATGTTATTCCATGATTCTATTTCATTTTGTTGTCTGCACAAAGCAATAGAGGAGGAAAAGGAGGAGGAAAAAGTCACTTTCTAGTGACTTGGAGAAATCTCCACTACATGTAATTAGAAGAGCACAGCAGTGAAATAATTTATGAGGACTCCAACATGATGTTATTCCATGATTCTATTTCCATTTCATTTTGTTGTCTGCACAAACCAATAGAGGAGGAAAAGGAGGAGGAAAAAGTCACTTTCCAGTGACTTGGAGAAATGTCTTGGAGAAATCTCCACTACTTGTAATTAGAAGAGCACAGCAGTGAAATAATGTATGAGGACTCCAACATGATGTTATTGTATGATTCTATTTCCATTTCATTTTGTTGTCTGCACAAAGCAATAGAGGAGGAAAAGGAGGAGGAAAAGGAGGAGGAAAAAGTCACTTTCTAGTGATTTGGAGAAATGTCTTGGAGAAATCTCCACTACATGTAATAAAGAGCACAGCAGTGAAATAATTTATAAGGACTCCAGCATGATGTTATTCCATGATTCTATTTCCATTTCATTTTGATGTCTGCACAAAGCAATAGAGGAGGAAAAGGAGGAGGAAAAAGTCACTTTCCAGTGACTAGAGTGTTTCCTGTGTCTAGTTCAGTCCACAAATGGGTAAGTAACCCCAGAGGCACAGGGAGCATCCTCTCAGCCACATCAGTACATAATAAAATTCATTTTCCATCTGCTCCTCCACAGCTTGCAGGCAGCTTTACCCCAGTTTCTGGAGGAATTTTGACTCCTGACACAATGATCAGCTTGCCAGTGGCCTCTGAGACAAAACCCCTGTTCCTCCCCCTCCCAATCACTTGCATTTAAAGAGGTTCAGTTTCAAGTACTCCAGAATGGCCCCAGTTTGATTTACAATGTTTAATTGTGCCTGACTGGTCTGGGGAGGCAGGGCAGGATAAACACACCCTGAGCAGGCAGGCCCTTACCCAGCTGCTCCTTTGGCAAACCTCTCTGTCTTGAAGGTGTTCCCAAAAAATTTCATTTTTCCACTCATCCCAAACCTCGATGCCAGGCAGGCCCTTACCCAGCTGCTCCTCTGGCAAACCTCTCTGTCTTGAAGGTGTTCCCAAAAAATTTCATTTTTCCACTCATCCCAAACCTGAATGCTCCTCTGCAACCTGGGTAAGGAGCACCAAGGAAATGCTCACCCAAATTCAATTTGTTTTATTCTGTTTTCCCTCAGGGTGTTTCCCTCCTCTGCTGACATTTTTACCCACATTTACAGCTGAAGGAAGCTGAATTAGGCTGCTGCTCCCTGAGCTCTTCATGATGACACTGAATGTGTTTCTTCACAACTAATGACAGATTCTGCACTAGGATTAACACAAAACACAAGATTTTTCCAAGTGATTCCTCAGGTCAGAGCAAATGCTGCATTCCTGGCAAAGCTCCACACTCATGAGGGTTCCAACAGGATCCCACTGACAAAACCATCCCAGTGCCCCTCTCCACTCTTCTGCCAGCAGTTTAATAAACACACTGCACTGCTTTCCTGAATTCACAAATCACACAAACAAAGCTCCCATCTCTGCTTCTGCTGAGTGACTCTTCCTTGGTTTAACTTATTTCCATACACAAAAACAGTAAGGCCTCTACAATTCAGAGTTGCTGGCAGCACAGCTTAAAAAAAAAAGGAAATTATAGTCTTTATTTGCCACTTGGGAAATTCCTTCAGATGAAATATTGTCACACTTAGTTGGAGGCAGTAGTCTAGTTCTGTATTTTAAATAAATCTCTTTTTTTTTCTTGAGCTCTGCAGAGAAACAGCCATGAAGAACAATCCAGAAGCCTAATGAATAATTGCTTTAGAGAATCCAGAATCAGTTCACAGGGCACAGCCCATAGCAGCAAAGTCTTGCCTTCAATAACATTTTTGCTGACAGTGTTGAAGAGTGACCCATCAGCACTTCTAGGTTTGGAGCTATTTTAGAAAGCTGAAAATATTGTTTTCAGTCCAACAATTTGAATTTTCTTTAGGTGTTTGCTTCAATCTAGATGATCCAGTACAGGAAATTCAGAATTTGGATTTTAAACAAAAGGCAAGGCATCAAAATAGGTTAACCTAGGAAAATATAAGTTTGTGGTTTTTTACACGGTGATGATTATTTTCAGACAAAACTTAGCAGAAACCCAGTTTGGGAACCAACAAAATTCTCCTTTGGTAGTGTCCATTTTAGGAATCAGCTTTGTGCTCTCTGGGGAGGCATTTGTAACTAAAACTCATTCAGTCAAAAAAGGCAACGCAGTGAGAAGCTGAAATATTCCCATTTCAGTAAAGTGCAGGGGCTGTGACACACAACAGCTCTGCTAGGACCTGATCTCTGGGCTGAAGGAGGGGGAGGCCAAATTCTTCACTATTCTGTTGAGGTTGGCAATTTTCTCTTCCAGTAAATAATTTTTCCTCTCTGCAGTTTTCTGCCTCTGCTCTGTCACCTCCAGAGCCTTCAGCAGCTGCGCGTTCTCCACGTAGAGATCCTTGACCATGGCATCTGCCTTGGTGTTCTTGGACAGCTGGGGTGGGAATGGGACACAAGGACTCAGAAAATGGCAAAGAAAAACCCAAAAGGAAGTGGGGAAGTAGATGAATGTGTCAATTATAGCTCAAAAATCAAAATAAACCCCACTTCTCTCATTAAAAACCCAGAAAGGTTTTTAAGGAGCTGGGGTTGGTGACCCTTGGTGTTCTTGGAAAGAAAAACCCCAAAGCTGGGGTGGGAATGGGACAAGGGGCTCAGCAAAAGGCAAAGAAAAACCCCAAAGAGGTGGGGAAATGAACGTGTTAATTATAATTCAAAAATCAAAGTAAAACCCCACTCCTGTCATTAAAAACCCAGGGTCTTCAGAGATGCTCTGAAAGTTTTGAGACTGGAAAGGTTTTTAAGGAGATGGGGTTGGTGACCCTTGGTGCTCTTGGAAAGCTGGGGTGGGAATGGGACAAGGGACTCAGAAAATGGCAAAGAAAAACCCCAAAGAGGTGGGGAAATGACTGTGTTAATTATAGGTCAAATATCAAATTAATTGATAATATCAAATATCCTACTTCTCACATTAAAAACCCAGAAAGGTTTTTTAAGGAGCTGGGGTTGGTGACCCTTGGTGTTCCTGGAAAGTTGGGGTGGGAAAGGGACACAGGCATTCAGCAAATGGCAAAGAAAAACCCCAAAAAAGGTGGGGAAATGACTGTGTTAATTATAATTCAAAAATCAAAGTAAAACCCCACTCCTGTCATTAAAAACCCAGGGTCTTTAGAGATGCTGTGGAAGTTTTGAGACTGGAAAGGTTTTTAAGGAGATGGGGTTGATAACCCTTGGTGTTCCTGTAAAGCTGGGATGGGAATGGGACAAGGGACTCAGTAAAGGGCAAAGAAAAACCCAAAAGGAAGTGGGGAAGTAGGTGATTGTATTAATTGTAATTCAATTATCAAAATAAACCCCACTCCTCTCATTAAAAACCCAGAAAGGTTTTTAAGCAGCTGGGGTTGGTGACCCTTGGTGTTTTTGGAAAGCTGGGGTGGGAATGGGACAAGGGACTCAGTAAATGGAAAATAAAAACCCAAAAGGAGGTGGGGAAATGAATGTGTTAATTACAGCTCAAAAATCAAAGCAATTGATAATATCAAATATTGAACTCCTGTCATTAAAAACCCAGGGTCTTTAGAGATGCTCAGAAATTTTTGAGACTGGAAAGGTTTTAAGGAGATGGGGTTGGTGACCCTTGAATGTGTTAATTTTATCTCAAATATCAAAATAAACCCCACTCCTCTCATTAAAAACCCAGGGTCTTTAGAGATGCTCAGCAAGTTTTGAGACTGGAAAGTTTCTTGAGGAGCTGGGGTTGGTGACCCTTGGTGTTCCTGTAAAGCTGGGGTGGGAATGGGACAAGGGACTCAGCAAAGGGCAAAGAAAAACCCCAAAAAAGGTGGGGAAATGAATGTGTTAATTATAATTCAAATATCAAAATAAAACCCCACTCCTGTCCTTAAAAACCCAGGGTCTTTAGAGATGCTCAGAAAGTTTTGAGACTGGAAAGGCTTTTAAGGAGCTGGGGTGGGTGACCTTTGGTGTTCCTGTAAAGCTGGGGTGGGAATGGGACAAGGGACTCAGAAAATGGCAAAGAAAAACCTAAAAGGAGGTGGAGAAGTAGGTGATTGCATTAATTGTAATTCAATTATCATAATAAACCCCACTCCTCTCATTAAAAACCCAGAAAGGTTTTTTAAGGAGCTGGGGTTGGTGGAAAGCTGGGGTTCCTGGAAAGCTGGGGTTGGAATGGGACACAGGCATTCAGCAAAAGGCAAAGAAAAACCCCAAAAAAGGTGGGGAAATGAATGTGTTAATTATAGGTCAAATATCAAATTAACTGATAATATCAAATATCCCACTTCTCTCATTAAAAACCCAGAAAGGTTTTTAAGGAGCTGGGGTTGATAACCCTTGGTGTTCTTGGAAAGCTGGGGTGGGAATGGGACAAGGGACTCAGTAAATGGCAAAGAAAAACCCAAAAGGAAGTGGGGAAGTAGGTGATTGTATTAATTGTAATTCAATTATCAAAATAAACCCCACTCCTCTCATTAAAAACCCAGAAAGGTTTTTAAGGAGCTGGGGTTGGTGACCCTTGGTGTTCTTGGACAGCTGGGGTGGGAATGGGACAAGGGACTCAGCAAAGGGCAAAGAAAAACCCCAAAGGAGGTGGGGAAATGAATGTGTCAATTATAGGTCAAATATCAAATTAATTGATAATATCAAATAATGAACTCCTGTCATTAAAAATCCAAGGTCTTTAGAGATGCTCTGAAAGTTTTGAGACTGGAAAGGTTTTTTAAGGAGATGGGGTTGGTGACCCTTGAATGTGGTAATTACAGCTCAAATATCAAAATAAAACCCCACTTCTCACATTAAAAACCCAGAAAGGTTTTTAAGGAGATGGGGTTGGTGACCCTTGGTGTTCTTGTAAAGCTGGGGTGGGAATGGGACAAGGAATCAGTAAATGGCAAAGAAAAACCCCAAAAAAGGTGGGGAAATGAATGCGTTAATTATAATTCAAAAATCAAAGTAAAACCCCACTCCTGTCCTTAAAAACCCAGGGTCTTTAGAGATGCTCTGAAAGTTTTGAGACTGGAAAGGTTTTTAAGGAGCTGGGGTGGGTGACCTTTGGTGTTCTTGGAAAGCTGGGGAGGGAATGGGACAAGGGACTCAGAAAATGGCAAAGAAAAACCCCAAAGAGGTGGGGAAGTAGGTGAATGTGTAAATTATAGGTCAAATTATCAAATTAATTGATAATATCAAATATTCCACTCCTCTCGTTAAAAACCCAAGGTCTTTAGAGATGCTCAGAAATTTTTGAGACTGGAAAGATTTTTTTAAGGAGATGGGGTTGGTGACCCTTGAATGTGGTAATTATAGCTCAAATATCAAAATAAAACCCCACTTCTCTCATTAAAAACCCAGAAAGGTTTTTAAGGAGCTGGGGTTGGTGACCCTTGGTGTTCCTGTAAAGCTGGGATGGGACTGGGACAAGGGACTCAGAAAATGGCAAAGAAAAACCCCAAAGAGGTGGGGAAGTAGGTGAATGTGTCAATTATAGCTCAAATATCAAATTAATTGATAATATCAAATATTGAACTCCTGTCATTAAAAACCCAAGGTCCTTAGAGATGCTCAGAAATTTTTGAGACTGGAAAGATTTTTTTAAGGAGATGGGGTTGGTGACCCTTGAATGTGGTAATTACAGCTCAAATATCAAAATAAACCCCACTCCTCACATTAAAAACCCAGAAAGGTTTTAAGGAGCTGGGGTTGGTGACCCTTGGTGTTCTTGGAAAGCTGGGGTGGGAATGGGACAAGGGACTCAGTAAATGGCAAAGAAAAACCCCAAAGAGGTGGGGAAATGACTGTGTTAATTACAGCTCAAATATCAAATAATTTGATAATTATCAAATATCCCACTCCTATCATTAAAAACCCAGGGTCTTTAGAGATGCTCTGGAAGTTTTGAGACTGGAAAGGTTTTTAAGGAGCTGGGGTTGGTGACCCTTGGTGCTCTTGGAAAGCTGGGGTGGGAATGGGACACAGGCATTCAGCAAATGCAAAGAAAAACCCCAAAAAAGGTGGGGAAATGACTGTGTTAATTATAGCTCAAATATCAAAGTAATTGATAATATCAAATATCCCACTCCTATAATTAAAAACCCAGAAAGGTTTTTAAGGAGCTGGGGTTGGTGACCCTTGGTGTTCCTGGAAAGCTGGGGTGGGAATGGGACACAGGCATTCAGCAAATGGCAAAGAAAAACCCCAAAGAGGTGAGGAAATGTATGTGTTAATTATAGCTCAAATATCAAATTAATTGATAATATCAAATATCCCACTGCTCTCATTAAAAACCCAGGGTCTTCAAAGATGTTGTGAATATTTTGAGACTGGAAAGGTTTTTAAGGAGAGGGGGTTGGTGACCCTTGGTGTTCTTGGAAAGCTGGGGTGGGAATGGGACAAGGGACTCAGAAAATGGCAAAGAAAAACCCCAAAAAAGGTGGGGAAATGACTGTGTTAATTACAGCTCAAATATCAAAGTAAAACCCCACTCCTGTCCTTAAAAACCCAAGGTCCTTAGAGATGCTCAGAAATTTTTGAGACTGGAAAGGTTTTTTAAGGAGATGGGGTTGGTGGACCCTTGAATGTGATAATTTTACCTCAAAAATCAAAATAAACCCCTACTTCTCTCATTAAAAACCCAAAAAGGTTTTTAAGGAGTTGGGATTGGTGACCCCTGGTGTTCTTGGAAAGCTGGGGTGGGAATGGGACACAGGCATTCAGCAAATGGCAAAGAAAAACCCCAAAAAAGGTTGGGAAATGAATGTGTCTATTATAATTCAAATATCAAAGTAAAACCCCACTCCTGTCCTTAAAAACCCAAGGTCCCTTAGAGATGCTCAGAAAGTTTTGAGACTGAAAGGTTTTAAGGAGTTGGGGTTGGTGACCCTTGGTGTTCTTGGAAAGCTGGGATGGGAATGGGACAAGGGACTCAGAAAATGGAAAATAAAAACCCAAAAGGAGGTGGGGAAATGAATGTGTTAATTACAGCTCAAAAATCAAAGTAATTGATAATATCAAATATTGAACTCCTGTCATTAAAAACCCAGGGTCTTTAGAGATGCTCTGAAATTTTTGAGACTGGAAAGGTTTTTAAGGAGATGGGGTTGGTGACCCTTGAATGTGGTAATTATAGCTCAAAAATCAAAATAAACCCTACTTCTCTCATTAAAAACCCAGAAAGGTTTTTAAGCAGCTGGGGTTGGTGACCCTTGGTGTTCTTGGAAAGCTGGGGTGGGAATGGGACAAGGAATCAGTAAAGGGCAAAGAAAAACCCAAAAGGAAGTGGGGAAGTAGGTGATTGTATTAATTGTAATTCAATTATCAAAGTAAAAACCCCACTCCTCTCATTAAAAACCCAGAAAGGTTTTTAAGGAGCTGGGGTTGGGTGACCCTTGGTGCTATTGGAAAGCTGGGGTGGGAATGGGACAAGGGACTCAGCAAAGGGCAAAGAAAAACCCCAAAGGAGGTGGGGAAATGAATGTGTTAATTATTACCAAATATCAAATTAATTGATAATATCAAATATCCTATTTCTCTCATTAAAAACCCAGAAATGTTTTTAAGGAGCTGGGGTTGGTGACCCTTGGTGCTCTTGGAAAGCTGGGGAGGGAATGGGACACAAGGACTCAGAAAATGGCAAAGAAAAACCCCAAAGAGGTGGGGAAATGAATGTGTTAATTATAGTTTAAATATCAAATTAATTGATAATATCAAATATACCACTTATTAAAAACCCAGAAATATTTTTAAGGAGCTGGGGTTGGTGACCCTTGGTGTTCTTGGAAAGCTGGGGTGGGAATGGGACAAGGGACTCAGTAAATGGAAAATAAAAACCCAAAAGGAGGTGGGGAAATGAATGTGTTAATTACAGCTCAAAAATCAAAGTAATTGATAATATCAAATATTGAACTCCTGTCCTTAAAAACCCAGGGTCTTTAGAGATGCTCAGAAATTTTTGAGACTGGAAAGGTTTTAAGGAGATGGGGTTGGTGACCCTTGAATGTGATAATTTTACCTCAAAAATCAAAATAAAACCCCACTCCCCATTAAAAACCCAGGGTCTTTAGAGATATTCAGAAATTTTTGAGACTGGAAATGTTTTTTAAGGAGCTGGGGTTGGCAGCAGAGAGATCCAAATCCATCTTGCCAGGTGAATTCTCCTTTACACCATTTATCCTCTAAAGAGAAATTTAGTGCCCAAAAGAATCCCCAAGCCCAGTGGTCCCACAGAGATCCTTCCAAAAACCCCAAAACCACATCAAAAAAAGGATAAATTTAGGGCAGAAGGCCTCAAAAAATTCAGTATTTTCTCCTCAGGAAATTATTTTTTCTAAGCAACTTTTCCAGTTAGCATCCTCAGCTGAAATTTGATTTTTCTTTCTTAATTTATGCAATTAATGAGTAGAGGATTTAATCCCTAATTTAAAGTTTTATGAATTTTGGACAAATATATTGCAGTTAAGCTCAGAATAAAATTAAATAAAGCAATTTTTAACTTTATTCTGAACAATTTGGCAGTTTTTGCCCTCTTAGGGGTTTACAGAAGGAATTTGAGAAAATCCAGAAATTCTTACTTGTTCTTTCAGCTGATTGACTTTATCTTGGAGAAGCCTCTTCACAAGCCCTCAATTTCTGCTCCACATCCATCATTCTCTCTTCCATCATTTTTAAAAGCTGCTCATGACCCTCCTGGAAAGCAACATTTATATAAAAATCATTAAAAAAAATTTAAAAATAATTTAAATTTCAAAAATTAAAAAATTTAATTTTTTTTATAAGTTAAAAATCAGTTTTCATTCACCAGTCTATTTTGTTTTTCCACTTTATGCTCAAAAAAATTGGATTTCACTCTGATTTAGAGGCAAATAAATTAATAAAACTTGAATTTTTTCAAGGTTTATTAATTTATTTATCTAATATTTAATCAATATTAGAGAAAATATTTATGGCATCACTTAAAGGACACTCTCAGCATTTTTCAAGCAAGTTACATTTGAAATTACCAAATGAAGGAAAAATGATATAAAATTCAGAATTATTCTGTTTTCTTGTAACAGAGCTGGATAATTTCCTTTTCTTGTTCTTTGGTGCTTCCAAATTTCTGATGAATGTGGGAAACAAATGCCAATTTCATGGTTATAGAATAAAAATAAAATGAAATTATAAAGTCATATTGATAATGTAACTCTCCCATGCCAGAGACCCTTTGAAATTGAGTATATCCAAAAGAAGTAGGGTTATAAATTTCATTTTTTACATATTTTTAGGTTACTTTTTCATAACCCTAAAATGGTTTTTGTTCAGCAAGGTGTCTGTGACTAAAAGCATCAATAATTCTGTGTCATGTTACACCAACACCTGAGGGAAATTTTTCCAAATAAATATCAGAATTACAAAACAACTTGAGTAATAAGAAGTAGGATTATAAACTTAATTTTTTTTACATTTTTTAAGGTTAGTTTTCATAACCCTAAATTGGTTTTTCTTCTTTTTCTTCAGCAAGGTGTCTGTAACTAAAAGCATCAATAATTCTGTGTCTTGTTACAACCAACACCTGAGGGAAATTTTCCCAAATAAATATCAGAATTACAAAAGAACTTGAATAATAAGAAGTAGGATTATAAACTTAATTTTTTTACATTTTTTTAGTTTAGTTTTCATAACCCTAAACTGGTTTTTCTTAGCAAGGTGTCTGTAACTAAAAGCATCAATAATTCTGTGTCATGTTACACCAACACCTGAGGGAAATTTTCCCAAATAAATAAGAAATATCAGAATTACAAAACAACTTGAGTAATATCCAAAAGAAGTAGGGTTATAAATTTCATTTTTTACATATTTTTAGGTTAGTTTTCATAACCCTAAAATGGTTTTTGTTCAGCAAGTGTCTGTAACTAAAAGCATCAATAATTCTGTGTCATGTTACATGAACACCTGAGGAAAATTTTTCCAAATAAATATCAGAATTACAAAAGAACTTGAGTAATAAGAAGTAGGATTATAAACTTAATTTTTTTACATTTTTTAGGTTAGTTTTCATAACCCTAAACTGGTTTTTCTTTAGCAAGGTGTCTGTAATTAAAAGCATCAATAATTCTGTGTCATGTTACACCAACACCTGAGGGAAATTTCCCAAATAAATAAGAAATATCAGAATTAGAAAACAACTTGAGTAATATCCAAAAGGAACAGGATTCAAAATTTCATTTTTTACATATTTTTAGGTTAGTTTTCATAACCCTAAAATGGTTTTTGTTCAGCAAGGTGTCTGTGACTAAAAGAATCAGAATTCTGTGTCATGTTACACCAACACCTGATGGAAATTTCCCAAATAAATAAGAAATATCAGAATTACAAAACAACTTGAGTAATATCCAATAGAAGTAGGATTCCAAACTTCATTTTTTACATATTTTTAGGTTAGTTTTCATAACTTTAAACTGGTTTTTCTTCAGCAAGGTGTCTGTAACTAAAAGCATCAATAATTCTGTGTCTTGTTACACAAACACCTGAGGGAAATTTTTCCAAATAAATATCAGAATTACAAAACAACTTGAGTAATAAGAAGTAGGATTATAAACTTAATTTTTTTTACATTTTTTAAGGTTAGTTTTCATAACCCTAAATTGGTTTTTCTTCTTTTTATTCAGGAAGGTGTCTGTAACTAAAAGCATCAGAATTCTGTGTCATGGTACATGAACACCTGAGGGAAATTTTCCCAAATAAATAAGAAATATCAGGAATTACAAAAAAACCCATTGAATAATATCCAAA